>JARLTB010000088.1:3912500-3987500 GCA_030141615.1 Unio pictorum | reverse complement strand
CTTGCGCACATAAATCAAGTCCATCAAATCGTAAACGTTTTCATCTTTCCTAACGTTACTAATATTTCTAGTACAAAGTATATATATTGTTTGTCCCTAACAGTTCGAATGTTAAAAATGTATATGCGACATAAATAACTGGAGTCACTGTCAGGTAAACATAGTTTGTTATTTTTTGAAGCGTATTAAAAAAATAAATGATCAAGCCAGGTATTGTAATAGAGCTTACCAAATGAGAGCCCTATTTCAGGCAATGAAAGAAAATGATTTATTTTCATTTTTGATCTCTCCAGGCAATCCGGGGTAGCTTCCTTGTATATGCGGTAGATAAAATTCCATCTTTCAGCTAGTTCTTTGAGGTTGCATTCCAGTGACGGGGTAACAGCAAAGTATTCCTTAACTTTCGCCCAGGATATCATCATGCTTAGTACTGCAGGTAAATCCAATTATGCAGTCCCAGTTGCACTCATATTCTGCCGTCACGAAGTCACTGCGTCCATGTCCTGCCTGGTCCATGTTGACAAGGCAATATTGGGTAGCTGCTTGATATGCGGTCTTCCAGTATTTCGTCGTTCGGCTAATTCTCTATTTCAATTTTTTATAGAAATGGAAAAACAAATTCTCTGAGGTAGCATTCCATGACGAGTCACCAGCATAGTATTCCTTAACTTTTGCAAAGGATATTAACATGCTTAAAACTGCAGGCACTCCGATTCTGCAGTCCTAGTTGCACTCATATTCCGCTGTCACCAGGTCATGAGCCCCAGTTAAGCCGGCCCTGCCTGGTCCGTGTCCACCGCCTGAATGAATATAAACTAGCAATACACACATCACCATCAAAACATGAAACATGGAGACCTAAAATAAATAGGTTTACTTTTTAACTACAGACACACTTTATTACCGCTCATACATACAAACACACACACACACACACACACTATTTTACAAAAACAGAGAAACGAAGTGTTTATATACACACTTCTATTTTGAACCTACAGACAAACACACATAAAGACAAATATTTTGGTATTTTTAAAACGTTTCCATTCAACTGACACACTCATAATAGGTAAACAAGAAAACAGGAAAGGTGTGTTTCAAGTTCGCAGTTGGTCTCTCAAACGAATTTTGCCGTGTCAAAGTCATCCATCTTGTTGGTGACTATCCCCTTGTAACCATTTTTATACTAGTGTGTCCGTACAGTAAAGAGAAAGTGTTGCACTCGCGTCTTAAACACAATTTGCTGCAGTTTTTCCTAATGTTAACTGACGATTGGGTGTGTGGATAAACGTTCAATCTCGTGAGGCTCGTAGGTGATCACTTTAAATGTTGATCCTCTCCGGACTCCAAGTCTTCTTTCAATACCACAAAGTTCACCACTTGACTGGTGTGATAATTGAGATTTAGTCCTTTTACTTTACACTCGGTGTGCACTTCTCCTTTGTGGATCCCGATATTCGTAGCCGTAATTTTTTAGACCGCAACCTGCAAAATTAATAATCTTGTCGTCGGGGTGTTCTTTCGTCCAGGCTCATGAACGATCTCATTCGATGTCAAGGTGACACTCACCCAGGCTATTGATGTAGATGCAACGGTACGTTTCAAAATACAGCACACTATATCCTAGCAGTTCTAAAGCTTCGTGCAATTGTAAGCGAGCATGGTCTGTCATGTAAGACGCAATCATGATATTTCCAATTTCGTCAGCCTATATAAAGTCTTTTTCTTTTTCGTAATCCATGTGTTTTATGTGTTTGTGTTTATTGTGAATCATTAGAAAGTAGCGAAAAGGTTCTGTCAAATAATCCGTCTGGGTAAACACGCTCGTTGTGCCACTTTCCCACAAACAATTTGACATCACTTTGGCAAACGATCGTCGTCCTTCGTTATTCTCGATGTGGTCTAAATTAATTTCTTCTTGCTCAAAGTATTTGTCCTTAAATTGGTCTTGGTTTTCGGGATTCTGACACCAGAAGGACAGTCACTGGCTTATTGTTTTAGTTTCTAAAAAGCATCCACGTAGTCCGCGAAAATACCCTTCTGTTTCTCGTCGCCCTTGTGATACTGATCTGTCTTGGGAAGGTAAATTTGCTACACTTCTAATAATTGGTATCTCAGGTCCAGATCTTTGAATAATTCTACACACGTTCCTGTTGAACGTTTCCTCCTGAGTGAGCTGACATGGCTGGTCTTTGTTGCACATTTTGGCACAATTACGGCACAAAGGAAACATACGTTTCCCTGGAAATGATGAGGTAAAATGGGATGTTAAAAGTCCGTGCTGACTGTTCCAAAGTGGTTTTTCAGGGCTTCGCTCATGATGCGCTCTATGTAGATGTTGAAAAGTGTGGGTGACAGGACGTATTCCGACTGTTGTCTGGAACAGTCCCCCACACCACATAACCTTGGGCATTTATTGCACTGGTAACCTTGGCGTATAGCTGCTTGATGGTATTGGTCAACTTTTGACCTATGTTGTACTTCTTCATTGTGGCCGACAATGCCTCATACCACACTCTATCAAAGGTATTTTTGAAATCTATGAACATATGACAGATGTCTTATTGATGTTTCCAGTACTTTTCTTACAGAACCCTGAGTGGACAGTGGCAGCAGATGCTGTATCTGCTCGGGAAATGGACACACCGGCCCATCCACGAGTATCCTGCTGCCTTTCAGGTCGGCTTTGGTTAGCCAGATGTTAAGCGAGTAAACCCTACAAGAAAATCCGGAGTGGAGACACTAAGGCAGGTGGACTATGTATTACATCTCCTTCTGACAACTCCTTAGTCTGGAGAGGGATGGGCTCCGCCAGACTATCTACGCCCATGACACACTGATAATGCTGGACACATCAATAATACATATATCATGTGTTCATAGAGAAAAAGATTAATGTACTAAAAAGCCTCTAATCTTCAGTAGGTAAATATATCGTACTAAATAATCTGCATTGATCACTACCAGGCATTTGGTGAGGAATACATGTTTTAAATCAGGCAATTAAATAATACTGGGTAAGGATACAGCTGAGGACATACAAAAGATGATCTCAGCAGACCAGAACATCGTGCAAAATCTTGGAACAATAGAAACTTTATATGTGTTCGTTTATAAATGTACGCAATCATTTCTGTGACAATCTTTGTAATGTTTCCAAAATGTTTTCCCAGAAGATGTCTGATTTTTAAGCTTTGTTTTGATATTAAAATGTTGATTTATGTTTTGTTTTATAAATAATTATACTTATATTTAATTGCAAATTCTTTTTTAAAGAAGGCCAAAGGAAAATAAACTAACAAAATAAAATTGAAAAAAATCAGTATAAACCCATTGATTATTCACTTCTTTATATTAGGATTGTTCGCTGAAACCTTCGGCAAGATTTTCAGATACGTTGGCTTACTCATTTTCCAGGGCTGGACACTCTACCGGTCAGCTGATGTGAAAAAAGTAACCCTCTCCCAAGACAGTCAACTTTGTTTAAACTTTTGTTATTGTTGCAATATGATACAGTGAGATTAGGCAAAAGTTATAACATGTTAAAATAGCCATCTCACTACAAAATTCAAGTGTTTCAACATATTTCAAAGTGAAAACAGCCAACCAGAAATTTAAAACGAAGAAATGATTCGACAGACGTGAAACACAATGACACAGTGACAGCATTTGCTGTATGAATACATTTTTGAAATCGTTTGGTACACGTTTATATTTGCATGCATGTTGCAGAATTCTATAGTTTCCATTTGCATCGGTCTCTACCCTAAGCATCAAATCTAAGCTAACAGCTGATATGGTATTAACAGTAATTTTCTTATCAACTTAGTTATTGCAGTTATTGACTACGCTTACGACAGAACACGAACAAATGCAACTTGGTTTCTTTCCCACCGCTGGAACAAAAAGGAGTTTCAATATGTTTAATGAGATTACAATTAGATTTATAACATTTCTTTCACACTAAAAATATGTGTTAATGAAGATCTAATTTTTTGTAACCTTTAAAACATGTATTAACATAAATACCTATTCTAGAACTAATTCAAATTTTTCTCTATTTACTTACTGCTTTGTTGCCTTAAATTGAATTTGTAAATGTTTTCATTGGCTTTCAATGTCATGTAGAAATAATAAACATCCTAGTGAATTCGGAAAAGGCTTTCTCTTCTTTCTATTAAATATATTTAGTTTGATGAATTTTAAGTTGGAGATAACAAGATATTACAATATCGAAGATAGCTTGTAAAGTTTTTCTCCCTCGTCGATACAAACATTGTAAATATATGTAAATATATGCCAGACGATATTAAGTTTTAATAACAAAATATAATTAAGCCTTATCATCTCATGACGTAAGGGATAAAATTACCTGGTCATCTTGAGACAGAGAAAAACAAACTTGAGTAGAATGAAAACCATGCGCTTGCACTCGCTCTAATTATTTTAACGGAATCCAAGTCCCAACAAAGGTATGTGTATATGATTTGTCTTCAGTATTACACGATAACTAATGGTGCAAATTTACAATATCCTCTTAAGAAATCGGTCGTACTGTAAATATTTAGCTAGAAACAGGTAATTTATTTTCAATTTATATCATGTCTTAATGTCTATATAATATCGTATCTGAAGGCTTCTATGCTATCATGTCTGAATGCCTCTATAATATCATGTATGAATGCCTCTATAATATCATGTCTGAATGCCTCTATAATATCATGTCTGAATGCTTCTATAATATCATGTCTGAATGCTTCTATAATATCATGTCTGAATGCTTCTATAATATCATGTCTGAGTGCCTCTATAATATCATGTCTGAATGCCTCTATAATATCATGTCTGAATGCCTCTATAATATCATGTCTGAAGGCCTCTATAATATCATGTCTGAATGCTTCTATAATATCATGTCTGAATGCTTCTATAATATCATGTCTGAATGCCTCTATAATATCATATCTGAAGGCCTCTATAATATCATGTCTGAAGGCCTCTATAATGTTTTTGGTATGTCGTGTCACGATTCCAATGATGTATAATCAAACGAATTGATCAGTCATTTCATTTTTAAATGCAAATTAAGCTTCCTTTTTCAAACAAGAATGAAATATATAACGTTTCGTAGAAGTGTAACTAGATTACGATAGTGTAAGTGAAGGCATGTATTTTATAAAAAGACCGTATGAAATGGTTCATTTACATATCAGCTAAGAAAGTGGAGAATGACCTCACTAATACTTAATTTTTTAGAAACTTCCTGGTACATTTATACAAGTGTATCAGTCCGAATGTTTACGTAGAGCACTCGGGCCATTAACTGACAATTACTGCAGAACAAGTTCATGTATGTATTCATACGTATTGTGTTGCCCGTGTTCTGAAGTTATAGAAATGGGTAAACAATTTTGAATAACAATGTCAAAGAGTTCAGATTACATAGGTATCGCAGATCCATGTTCTCTTAGATGGAATGTTTGTCAAGTCTAAGATATTTATGACAAACTAAAATATGAGCTGAAAGCATTCAAAACTATTTATATCACGTTTTTGTAACAAAACAACAAAGTAATATAAACAACATGGGTTCACGTAAATTTATTTTTCCTATTGTCAGTCCATATCCCCAACAATACCCCCCCCCACCATCTCTCTCTCTCTCTCTCTCTCTCTCTCTCTCTCTCTCTCTCTCTCTCTCTCTCTTCGTCGCAAGTTACTAGCGAAATATTGGATTTTTTCGTTAGATATTAGAAGGCAGTTTACAAGGCTTAAAGTGAACATACCTATCCTTATTCACGAATTTGATGGAAATTTCCATTGGAAATCCCCTAGGTAAAGGGCAGTTTATTGTGTCCAAGTTCAGGTTACAGTCTTTATATCAGTTTAAGGTAAACAAAATTTTTTAATTCCCTTTTTATGTTCAGCTTTAAAATCTTTGTAAGTTTTGTTCAGATTTAATTTTAGAAGAATTGTTAATTTAAAATGTATTCATTGGAATTACCAAGTTCTCAATGACATTTAGGACTAAATACCAATTTTGGGAGTATCGTGAATTTATTTAAGGACATTTTTTATTATATTTTTTGATACATTATGGCTCTTGGCATATCATCTCATTCAGGCAATAGGCATATCAGCACATGGTGTATTGGAATTCATTCGGAACACTCTTTACCCATTGACTTTGTATAGACCTTTTATTATTAATTGGGATTTAATTCACAATCATATATGTTCCTTTTACATTTACATTTTATATTCTAACGAAAAAAAAAAGATTTTTGTTAACAGTTACTAAACACGATTGCATCAGTTTTTCTGTTACTATGATAAGACCATATAGTTGTAACATCGTGTGCTAATTGAATATATGTGTAAGAAATAACATTTTGAAATAGGATTTGGACAATGAATGAGTAACCTTTATTAATATTAATATATATATAAAGAGTGACGGACAGAGAAAGATATAGTGTGTTCAGAGATCTGCCACTTCTTATGGATGTACTTTGGACAATTCCACATAATATAATGTAATATTCTGATTGAGAAGTACAAGCAAAAGATTTCTTTGTATTTTGAAAACAATGATTCTGATAATCAATGGAATAATTATATTCTTTTATGAATTTTGACGAATATTATCCACGATAAGAATACACTGAACACGAATTTGAAATACGCATGGATTGAATATGTTCATGAAAAGACAATGAAATATTATCTATAGAAACATAACACTAAATACAACATGGAATATGCATTGGGTAAACAAAGTGAATGAGTATAGAATACGTACAAATGAAAAATTCGTTGATAATAATGCCATTATTTATGTGAAGTGGGCAAGACACAATTCTGAACTATGAAATAATATTTTAACACAAAACGTTAAAATCAGCATGTGTCCGGTGGTCATGTACATATTTATTTATTACTAATTTTCAAGAGGATACTTCATCATACAAGAGAATAAAGGATATTTTTCATCGAGTGAGTGAGATACTCAGTATTTTCTCTCATGATTTCGAAACTCGTGAAAATACATATGTTTTCCACCAATGAAACGTATTGGCTAGCAAAAGTATAACTGGTTGAAGTAGCCGATTCTTACTGGGTAACGTGCGATGTCAGCGGTGTACCGTTGATGTTTTAATTTGTACTTATTAACAGATAAAATACAGTAACATTATTCTCCTTCCGAATTCAAAGGGTTTCGAAAATCTGACATGACCGGTAAAGCCTGTAACTTCTTAAACCCGGTTTTAAAAAAAAAGTACTTATATAGCCGTAATTGTAAAGACTGACACCAGTAAGTGGATCGCTTATTGAATTGACATGTAATCCGTTTACAAAGTTAAATTGAATAGCACTTCCCATAATGAAATTTAAATATCACGTTACACTTAGACTGCGACGGTTATAGGTTGTTATAGCGTGAATTTGCTATAGTGTGACTTGAATTACCATAAACTAAGTGGAGGCATGTCTTTTATATATAGTTAGAAGGACATGGTTCATTTACACACCAAATGAAAAATAGAGAATAACCTCGTTTCGTCATTTAAAAACTTCTAGGTACATTTATAGAAGTATTTCTTTTCAAACCTTCCTTGTACATTTATACAAGTCCATCCGTCCGAAAATAAGGTAAAGCGTTGTTGTTATTAACTCAAAATGTTATGTAGAAAAAATTCATGATTCATTAGTATTGAGTTGGCGAGGTTTTGATGTTTTGGAAACAGGTAAACATCCTGGTGTGGAAAATAATGACGTCAAACATCTCACATGACTTGGATCTACGCATGCGTTTGTCCACTCATAAATACCAGCAATACACATGGATGATTGTCAGCTGGTTGCACGAACAATCAACTATAAATATAGCCCTTTGGTTTTCAAAACATAGGTTAAATACAAATAAATTATAACTATTAGTACACACACAAAATAGAAATGAAACATTAATAGCATATCTACACTTACAATGTTGGTTTTCTGGTCAGTCCCTTCACACCCAACAGATATTTCTCGATCTCTCTCCTAGATCCATCAATGGTATCGTCGCAAGCCACTGGCCACAATCTGTGAAAATATTTCATAGCGTGGAGAAGACTAAGTTTTTGAAACCCCTTTTCGGCCTATTTGCAATTTGTCTGTAAAGCTATGTTTTCGTCATTAAAAGAGTAATTTTAAGGTCGCTTCGTCACTGACAAGAGTAATTGACCATTATATTAATCATAAGATTTACATCAATAATGCATTGAATTGAAATTTCTTTAGTATGCGGGCTCCATGTTATATATTCAACTGCCCTTTGTCCATATTAACACTTTGCAAAACTTAAATAAATAAAAAGCTGTAAATTTAAAACATGATGGGATTTTTTGACGCACGCATGGAGAGGAAACGGTGTTTCATTCAAGATTGAATTACCTCCCTATGCACATACTTGAGCTAATTGAATATGATCATGTCAGACAGACATTTTGAAGGTGTAAATGGACGATGAATGAGTAATCTCTATTAATATGGTACGATATATATATATATATATATATATATATATATATATATATATATATATATATATATATATATATATATATAATACAAATCTATATTGAATGAAGAAGGAAAAATAAATATGTATTAAACAAAATAGCATTCATTACTAGACTAAGAATCACTCCTATTTTATTCTTCATTTCTCCCGTAATCCAGCAGATCGTATGGGAGCCATTTCTAACTTTGCGATAAACTCTTTCTGTTTTTCCTTGTTCTCCACAGCTCATTAGGAATTGCATAGTCTGTGAAAGTCCGCTCTCTGATGTTATATTCCCATCTCTTCTTTTTTATATCCCGTTTTCTCTTCTCACTGTGAGCAGTAGGATTGCATTTGTCTGGTCAAAAGAGCGTGAGACGTGACCATCTAAGTTTGCGTTTCTTTACGGTGGGGAGCAGATCTTCATTTGGTCCACTTGCAAATTGAATTCAAACGTTCATCTCCTTGTTAAAGACGTTGTTTAAGTATGCGATTCTCAGGATCTTTCGATAATATGTCATCTCTAAAGCATTGATTCTTTACACTTGGTCTGCTGTCTGGGTCATGTCTCACATGTATTCAAGCAAATGGACATGACGAAGGAACGTATAAGCTTTATTTTGGACCCAAAGTACAAGTTCCTATTAAGAGTTTAATTTAGTAGCATGTATCTATATATTTAATTTCGTACTTGTTATTATGACCAGTTTAGATCTAGTTTAACTGTCTGCGGGTATGTGCGTCTGTATATCAGGTTGTCGGTCTGGATGTCTGTATGTCTGTATGAGGATGAATGCAGTTGTTATGTTGATCAAAATTAAACATATTCCTTACAACTGATGGTGTTGTTTCAATTTAATACAACTGAGTTACTTTCATTACATGATATTATTTAAATCTCACTTTCATTTCGTTACCTTTTCGTGTACGCGAATCCAATCTTAAGCTTAGAAATTTCGCTGATCCCCACATAGTAGTTATTGTACTGTGTGTGTGTGTGTGTGTGTGTGTGTGTGTGTGTGTGTGTGTGTGTTGGATTTTTAACGTAGTTTGACCAATTTTTGTCTGCAGTGTGTCAGTTTATTCTGATGTCTAACACAGGGGCATCATGTCCCAGACGTACCAATCGTACGTGACTAGCAAAATGTATACCGTTTTAAGCCGGGTTACAATTAATTCTGCGCAGCGTGTTTCATTTTGGGTAAGATATATATTGTATAGTAATAAGTTAAATGATACAAAACCAGTACATAGACAGAATATTGATTTTACATGTATGTTTCAAGCAGCAGAATAGTCTTTACAAAGTTTCATTGAATAGCACGTCAGGAAAACGTCATCACTGCACTCAACTGTGACACAGATTGCCATACTGCACATTTGATTGGGTATGTAAACACATGTTCAAACTGGTTTTTATATCTTCCTTGTAAATCGTATGATGTTATTGGATAGCGACGGAGTGGAAACGTCTTGTTGATTGTATTTATTCTAGGATAACATTCAAAATGTTAGAGTTTTACTTTATTATAGCTTGTACGCTTTTACTTGAAGGTAGGTATGTTAATTGTGTGTGTTTGTGTGTAGTTTTCTTAATTCTGTACAAAGGCATATACATTAGAAGGTATATGGACATTTATTTTCCTCTGTAAGTTTATGAATGACCTTGTGGAAGGTCAGAGCTGTAGATAATACAGCATCGTCTGTATAAGACAAATATATAGATGAAGTGGAATCAAAATTAATTCCGATCTTTATTACTAAGGGATAAAAACAGAAGGACAGTAAATAAACATACCAAATACTGATTGGTATGTACGAACACAACAGACTAACGATGATTATATATATATATATATATATATATATATATATATATATATATATATATATATATATATATATATATATATACACTCTTTTTTAAAATACTCTTCAGTAACCAAATCTAATTTTCTATACTATTTATTTCAGATTAAATTTAATCATTTTAAGTTTAATTTTGTTCATGTTTGTGCATTTTTGTTCATTTGTGTTCGCTTTCATCCAGGTATGATCACGTCTATTCTATTTTGGAATGTATGTACCACGTTAGAAAGCGTGACTCGTACCTTTACACGTTATTGATACTAGAGATATAGCGAGGATACCTATAGCCTTCACGTAAAAGAGAAATATACGTACCGTTTTCAGAAATAGAAATTTAAAGAACAATCTTCACTTCTAAAACGATTGATAATTCAACGCTAACGTTTGTCCTTTCAACTGATAAAATTAATCTTTCCGTGATTTTCTGAAAGATGTTACCGTAATGATGGTCTACCAGCATAATGTGATGACACGTACATCTTATAGTTCTTATTTATTTATTATTAAATACTGGATTTTTCAAAACTTTGCAATCCATTAGCTAAATATAATTCTGTGCCATATTGATTCCCATTGATGTATAGGAATATACCCTCTTGTTACTGAATAATAGATACGTTTCTTTAAAGTGAAACTATGGTAGGTGTTTTCAGGATGCCAAGGTCGGGTTATGTGTCATATGTTTAATTAAAAGATTATGTGTTGGTTACAAATCCAAGAAAATGTATATATTATTTGAGGAACCTGTAAGACATGCTTAAAGCCGTTTATTGTAAAGTGTTAGAATACAGGAGCAGATGACTTGTGGTATAACAAGAGGATGTTGACACGTCATGGAATTTCCAATTCAATTGGTTTGTTTGGTTTCAAGATGGCTGCCAGAGCTAGGATCTAGTGTAAATCTCAATTGGTGGCGTTTTTTTGTTAAGTTAATAATGCAATGGAGTGATTCAGGCTGAAGTATTAGTGTTTGAACGTTTCCTCGTAGGATGTATGTATTCACAATTCCGGTGTACGATGCAGTATGGAAGGAAAACCTTATTTTTTTATATATATATGGAAACGTTTTCTTTATTATTTATATGATGTGTTAGGACCTACAGTGAATATTTGGGATGACTCGCTATTGTATGTGGGTAGTAGTAATATGGGACGATTTGGTCATAATGGAAATGGGACAATCTAGCGACAAGGGAAATTGAACATGGGAAATATTATTTGTATATGGGTGTGTCTAGCGACAAGAGGAAAATGGAGGCAAAGAAAGCAAATATCCTTTCGAGGTACATGAGTGATACTTCTTCTTCTTTTATTTTCTGCCGTTGTTCCACCACCTTTTGATTTTACCAATGATTCCCGCTTTCTTCTTCTTTTCGTCATCGGGAATCCAGTTATGATGTCCCATAGCTCTAAACATTTCCTGAACTTTGATCCATCTCTGATTTAGTTGATCAAAGTCCTCTTTTTTCTTTTTGTTTGTTTTGTTCCTTCTCTCCTTAGCACAGTTATCTTTAATCTTGGTCACCTCTTCTTTCATCACCTTTCTCATCATTACTTCTGCTTTCTTTAGTCGGTCTAGTCCCCACTTCACATATTCTCACTCTATCAAATTTAATGTTTCTTCTAGAAAGCACCTGACTTTGATGACATTATCAAGTGCCTCCTTCAAGTCCCCTATTCTTATATGTTTTGTTTTAATAAGTCTTCTTAATAACTTTCCTCCTTTATCATACCTTCTAATAGATCTCTCGCTAATTCAAAATTGCTTACAAAGTCCAGGTTACACTGAAATTCTTCCTCAAGTCTTTCCACCTCATATTCTGCATCAATGATCCCAAACCATCTGTCTCGGAGTTGGATAAACAAGTCGATGGCCATCTTGATGTGTTCAAAATTGAATGGCTCAAATGACGGACGATTGCGCATATATATATATATATATATATATATATATATATATATATATATATATATATATATATATATATATATATATATTTATATTACTATCCAATATCACACCATCTACCATCCACACACACGGGAAGCAGCCAAAACAAACCACATAATTTACTATCCAATATCACACCATCTACCATCCACATACGCACGGGGAAGCAGCCAAAGCAAACCATATTATTTACTATACAAAATCACACCATCTACCATCCACACACACGGGGAAGCAGCCTAACCAAACCATCTACTTTACTATCCAAAATCACACCATCTACCATCCACACACACACGTGAAGCAGCCACACCAAACCATATAATTTACTATCCAAAATCACACCATCTACCGTCCACACACACGGGGAAGCAGCCAAACCTAACCACATAATTTACTATCCAAAATCACACCATTTACTATTCACACACACATACACACACACGGGGAGGCAGCCAAAAGCAAACCACATAATTTACTATCCAATATCACACCATCTACCATCCAAAAAAGAGTCAGTGTTTATAATCACACTACTCCTCTCTCATACCCATTAGCAATTTGAACAGTCTCTTTTCTAGACATTTGGTTAGCCCTGAGAAGGGCTGGGTTTTTTTTAAAAAAAACTACTAAATGCACCTGGCTAATGCTGACACCTCCCAGGTCTAGCCCCGTACACACATCTCCTACTCCAATCATTCTCCCAATTGACTCTTGTCACTGGGAGTGCAGAGGAAGTTTGAGTGGCTTCACTATCCCAATCTTCCGTTTGAGCGATAGTGAAAGCCTGTTCACGTCTTCCTATATTCCGCAACCGTGGATAAAGTTGTGGTTGTTGCGACTGGGGCTGAGACTGTGGTTGACGATCTGATTCTGGTGGTGAAGTCGTCCTCACCTCAGGTTTTACCTGACAGACTTTAGTCATCATGCGGTGAGGCAAGATTGGTCTTGTCTTGTCCTCCTCTCCTTTCTTTTTTTTCTCTCCTTCTCTTCTTTTTCAATTCTGGTCTGTTCTTCTAAGGCCTCCATAGCCAGCTCGTCCAGGAGACGTCTTGGATTCTCCAGGTGCATCTGAAGCTCCCTAAGTTTGTTGAGTCTGCTCATCTTCTTTAGGTTGATGTGCCAACGATAGGTAGCCAGACTGACTGACAGATTGACTGACTGATTTAAATAAAGTGGTGTTCGCCCATTGGGCATGTACGACTAGTTAATGCCCCGTTTGGGTCTAATTAATTGATTCGAGGGAAGTGAAAGGTGCCACACCTCCCTACGCTTTAATGCACCATTTGGTGCAATTAAATTAATCCGATTTCGAGACATTTCTGTCTCACGGGATATAATTGATGTTCTAACAAACGAATGGGAATGGATACACTCATTCGTTGGCAGCGGTATTACATGTCAGCAGGAGGCAAGGTGGTTGGCAAGGTGGATCGGACTTTATGGAAAGAGAGTGCCAGCGTCAACAGCATCGTCTGACGTATTTAAATTGAATTTTGAATTAATCATGTGATAATTTGTGCTGCTTAATTAGAAAAAGAGGGAGATGGCATAGTTAGTATAATATTTTTTAAAAAGGGCCCTGATGGCTGGGATTAAGCCACCTTATAAATTAATATTTTGATTTCCTATTTTTCTCAACTATTTACTTACCGCATTGTGCGGTTGGCCCTGATGGCTCTGGGAATTAAGCCACCTTATAAATCTAATTTGGGGTTCTATATAAAACCTATTATTCTAATTTTTCGTTACCGCATTGTGCAGTTGGTTCTGATAGCTCTGGAATTAAGCCACCTTATAGTTCTAATTTTGGGGATCTTTTTTAAACCCATTAATTTAACTATTTAGTTACCGCATTGTGCAGTGGGCCCTGATAGCTCTGGGGTTAAGCCACCTTATAGTTCTAATTTGGGATTCTATATAATTCTAATTAAACTTTATGCCGCTCTAGGGCGAGATTAAAACTGATTAATAAGCATGGTTAATTCTTTTGATTGAGAATCACACAGACATAAACCGCGCTGTTTATTTGTGTGGACTCAACCCAGGTACCTCTAGTATGATTCCTAGAGCCTGTTTGCCAAAAAAAGTGCTGATTAGACCATTATAGACCCGTAAGTTTAAGATAAGTAAAACTAAATATAATTTATACTATGCCATTAAGATGAAGAAAAGAGAGGAAAGTAGAAAATAAGGCGGTAAGAAAGTAGAAAGTAAGAGAGTATGTTAATTAGGATGTTTATATTTTCATTGTTTATATTTGTTTTTTATTGTTGTTGGTTTTTTATAATTAGTTGTTTTTAATTTATTTATGTTTTGGTTGTTGTAAGTTAAGTAGAATTATTCAAAAACACTAATGGAAGTGAGAGTTTCCACAATGATGTTACAGTTCACAACTGGTGTCTTACGACTAGCCAATTGGCTATCCAGTGTATTATGCGGTTCCATCATGCTGTCCCCCACCCCCATAATGCTTTTAAATTTTTCTTAAATTTTTCCTAGAGTAGAAAAATATATTAATTAATGATGTTTTTATATTTGAGAATAATTATTTAAAGGACACTAATGGAAGTGAGAGTTTCCACAATGATGTTACGTTCACGACTGGTGTCATTTCAACGAGCCAATTGGCTATCCAGTGTAGTATGCGGTTCCACCATACTGTCCCCCTCACCCCCATAATGCCTTTAAATTTTTATTAAATTTTCCTAATTTATTAATTTCGTTAATAAATGATAATAGCCAGACTTTTTTTAAAAAATATGAATTAAGGTCGCATGTGCAACTATGTGCTTTCGCGACCAGTTAATGCCCAAGTGTCTGATTCGTTATGATTCGGACAAGTCACAATAAACGCATGATAGCATCACATGCAAGAGCCATTCATATCTCAACAAAACAAAACAAAACAAAACATCCTTTGTGTTGAATATTGAACTTCAACTCAAATCATATGTGCCAATTTAGATTAAAGATTACTACCATGCTGTGGAATGTTTAAAATCTTAGATCACCTACCATTGATTGAATAATAGTTTCATATTGATGATATTACGTTGTATATGTATAATACCCTGTTCAATAAAAAGCTACATTGGAAACGCCTTAACAGGACTTCATACGAATAAACAGGCTCTAAAATCAGTAGGAAATATCTTTAAATAAAACACCGAAATAACAATACAAAAATAAATAAAATTATCAATAATTGCAGTTAAAAAAGTTTAACATTTTTCGGGAATTATTTGCTGTGCGACTCGGCAACTAACAGTTTATACAACGATACACTCAAAACAAAACATTCAATCTTAATTATTCCGTATTTTGCAATGATTGTTGTATATACCATTTTGTATACCTCGTGCAAACGATATTTCATAATTATTATTATTATTATCATTATTATAAATATCATGATATATCTTAAAGTATCAAAATAAATATAAAAAGCTGTTGTTCTGTGTGCTTGTGTTTTTGTTTCAAATTATTATTTATACTGCATCTCGATTGCCTTGGTTAGGGGAGAGAGGTTCATCATAATTTTAATCAGATGATTGCTCTAAGTTATTGAATTGCCTTAAGGGCACTCTACCTACTCCATAATATGAATATTATTAACAAGTATTTTTTAATTGCCTTAATGGCACTCTACCTACCCCATAATATGAATAGTATTACTAAGAATTGAATTGCCTTAATGTAACTCTACCTACTCCATCATATGAATAGTATTAACAAGTATTTAATTGCATTAATTGCACTATACCTAGTACATAATATGAATAGATTAACAAGTATTTAAATGCCTTAATGTAACTCTACCTACTCCATAATATGAATAGATTAACAAGTATTTAATTGCATTAATCGCACTCTACCTACTCCATAATATGAGTAGATTAACAAGTATTTAATTGCCTTAATGCAACTCTACCTACTCCATAATATGAATAGATTAACAAGTATTTAATTGCCTTAATGTAACTCTACCTACTCCATAATATGAATAGATTAACAAGTATTTAATTGCATTAATCGCACTCTACCTACTCCATAATATGAATAGTATTAACAAGTATTTAATTGCCTTAATGCAACTCTACCTACTCCATAATATGAATAGATTAACAAGTATTTAATTGCCTTAATGTAACTCTACCTACTCCATAATATGAATAGTATTACTAAGTTATTGAATTGCCTTAATGGCACTCTATCTACATCAAAATATGTACAGTATCAACAAGTATTTAATTGCCCTAATTAAACTCTACCTACTCCATAATATGAATAGTATTAACAAGTATTTAATTGCCTTAATGTAACTCTACCTACTCCATAATATGAATAGTATTAACAAGTATTAAATTGCCTTAATGTAACTCTACCTACTCCATAATATGAATAGTATTAACAAGTATTTAATTGCATTAATTGCACCATACCTAGTCCATAATATGAATAGATTAACAAGTATTTAATTGCCTTAATGTAACTCTACCTACTCCATAATATGAATAGATTAGCAAGTATTTAATTGCATTAATCGCACTCTACCTACTCCATAATATGAATAGTATTAACAAGTATTTAATTGCCTTAATGCAACTCTACCTACTCCATAATATTGATAGTATTAACAAGTATTTAATTGCCTTAATGTAACTCTACCTACTCCATAATATGAATAGTATTAACAAGTATTTAATTGCCTTAATTGCAGTCTACCTACTCCATAATGTGAATAGTATTACTAAGTATTGAATTGCCTTAATGTAACTCTACCTACTCCATCATATGAATAGTATTAATAAGTATTTAATTGCCTTAATGGCACTCGATCTACATCAAAATATGAACAGTATTAACAAGTATTTAATTGCCCTAATGAAACTCTACCTACTCCATAATATGAATAGTATTAACAAGTATTTAATTGCATTAATTGCACTCTACCTACTCCATAATATGAATAGATTAACAAGTATTTAATTGCTTTAATGTAACTCTACCTACTCCATAATATGAATAGATTAACAAGTATTTAATTGCATTTATTGCACTCTACATACTCCATAATATGAATAGTATTACTAAGTATTTAATTGCCTTAATGTAACTCTAACTATTCCATAATATGAATAGATTAACAAGTATTTAATTGCCCTAATTAAACTCTACCTACTCCATAATATGAATAGTATTAACAAGTATTTAATTGCCTTAATGTAACTCTACCTACTCCATCATATGAATAGTATTAACAAGTATTTAATTGCCTTAATGGCACTCTATCTACATCAAAATATGAATAGTATTAACAAGTATTTAATTGCCCTAACGAAACTCTACCTACTCCATAATATGAATAGTATTAACAAGTATTTAATTGCCTTAAGGGCACACTACCTACTCCATAATATGAATAGTATTAACAAGTATTTAATTGCCTTAATGTAACTCTACCTACTCAATAATCTGAATAGTATTAACAAGTATTTAATTGCATTAATTGCACTCTACCTACTCCATAATATGAAGAGATTAACAAGTATTTAATTGCATTAATTGCACTCTACCTACTCCATAATATGAATAGGATTACTAAGTATTTAATTGCTTTAATGTAACTCTACCTACTCCATAATATGAATAGATTAACAAGTATTTAATTGCCTCAATAGCACTCTACCTACTCCATAATATGAATAGTATTACTAAGAATTGAATTGCCTTAATGTAACTCTACCTACTCCATCATATGAATAGTATTAACAAGTATTTAATTGCCTTAATAGCACTCTACCTACTCCATAATATGAATAGTATTAATAAGTATTTAATTGCCTTAAGGGCACTCTACCTACTCCATAATATGAATAAATTAACAAGTATTTAATTGCCTTAATGTAACTCTACCTACTCCATAATATGAATAGATTAACAAATATTTAATTGCCTTAATGTAACTCTACCTACTCCATAATATGAATAGATTAACAAGTACTTACTTGCCTTAATAGCATTCTACCTACTCCATAATATGAATAGTATTAATAAGTATTTAATTGCCTTAACGGCACTCTACCTACATCAACATATGAACAGTATTAACAAGTATTTAATTGCCTTAATGCTTAATGGCACTCTATACCAACTCCATAATATGAATATTATTACTAAGAACTGAATTGCCTTAATACTTAATGGCACTCTACCTACTCCATAATATGAATAGCATTACTAAGTATTGAATGGCCTCAATGGCACTCTACCTACTCAAATGTGGTTTGTTGGATAGCTATAACATTAGCAAAGGTCAACATCCAGAAGCACCTTATGATGCTTAACTAAATATGACGACGTGTAAATTATGATTCGTGTATTGCATGTTACTGGGTGTTTTACATAAAAGAATGTAAAAAAGGATAATTATGGTCATTTGATTGCATTATATATTCAACGGGGACGTTTACTTAGTTCAAGATCCAGAATTATTGCATATAATTATTGAAATGTAAATAATTTTAATGCTAGAAATGCATTTTTAAGTAAATAAGAAATTTCGGATTTTATTGATTTATTTAGAGTGTTTTAATGCAGATTACCAAAAAGATCTAGATAGAGAAAAATGTCCTCTAAAACAAGCTATATTGGATTTCTTTCTTGTTTATTTGTATCATACCAAATGTAGTAAAAGTGACAATTGAATCACGTTAGGGGTCTTGCCACTCCATCGTAGCATTGTATTTGAATTGAACTAATTTGATAAGGTGTAAGGGTCTGTGAAAATTCAATAACAGTCTACTGTTTTATAAAAACTATATTGATGAAATTGCCTTCATGCAAACAATAAACCTACATTATCACATAACACAGTTCTACAGCGATAACATTTCTGATATAAATGTGGTCAAACCTTACTGAGTTACTGAGAAAGAAAATGATGCTTAAATTGTTGATTGGCTCTAGCTATAATAATAGCATGCTATGTTAGTATATAGAGCCCTTGACTTGTGAATGGCGGAGGATAAGTAAATTATTAAGGAAAAGGATATCAATTTATACCATAAATGACTAACAATACATCTTTGTCTTGATCTATGAATAAATCTATGACTGGGTTTGTATAGTGCTTGCTTTTAAGGCAAAACAATGAATGATGTACTCTGAAGCTGGTATTGTGTCATACTTGATATGAACTTCTTCATGTTATTCCTAGATTCAAAAATATAAGAAAAACTAATTGCCTTATTTTAACTATAGAAATCATATAGTGTCGTGCACTCTTATTTTGACAATGTGACAATGGTTGACTTTGCAAAAAGATGCATTTTTTTAGTTAAGGTGAGCAAAGATGCCTTGTACCTATGTG
Source organism: Unio pictorum (assembly GCA_030141615.1). Lineage (NCBI taxonomy): Eukaryota > Metazoa > Mollusca > Bivalvia > Unionida > Unionidae > Unio > Unio pictorum. The sequence continues at coordinate 3,967,754 of JARLTB010000088.1, read as the reverse complement.
AACAATGCAGATAACGTCTGCTATGCATGTGGTGAAGTGACGTTTGCCTCACAAAGCGCAGTATAACCTCTATGGTTAAGATAGCCTGTCGGCTTTTTGGCTACAAAATTGCAGATCAGGACAAGAAGTGGGACCCATACATATGCTGAAACACGTGCAAAAAATAATCGCCACGGTTGAACAGGAAAAGAAAATATTTACATTTTGCAGTGCCAATGATTTGCAGAGAGCCAACATATTTATATCGGCAGTTGTTATTCTGTATGGTACCTCCAGTTGTGTCAAAGAAGAAAATGTGGACTTTGCATTATTCAAACATTCCATCAGCATACGTCCAGTACCCGACGGGGAAGGACTGTCGGTTAATGATACACCAGAATCATTCTCACTTGAGTCAGACGAGGAAGAGGATAAAACTTCTAGTCCTAAGCCACCAATGTCACATGACCTATATTTTCCACAATACGTCTCCTCTGAGCCACACATCATAACACAAGATGAACTGATTGACCTTGTCAGGGATTAGGAACTATCCAAGAGTAAGGCGGATATGTTGGGCTCTAGACTACACCAGTGGGATCGACTAGCAGGTAATGTTAGGGTTTCCATGTTCCATGACCGTCAAACGGATTTTGTCCCATTCTTCTTCATGGAAAGTGATATTGTAGCCTGCAGCAACATCGATTTTGTGATGGCAGCCCTCAACATCGTTAGTGATCCAGATGAGTAGAGACTATTCATTCGTGTCTTAAATCTGTTTGGCTGAATAATGGCAATGTTTTGAAATCAAATCCCGTTTGTCATGCAGTCCATATGAAGGACCATTATGAAAACATGATACAACGTTTGAGATGTATAAACTATGACCAATATCACTGGCAACTTTGTGGCGATTTTAAGGTTATTGTTCTCTTGCTTCGTCTGCAGACTGGTTACACACAATACTGCTGTTTTCTCTGCGAATATGATAGTCGGGCGAGAGATTCACACTATATAAAGAGCGATGACCACTCCGATAGTCATTGGAGCCTGGGAAGAAAGGTGTTCAACATCCACCGCTTGTTGAATCAAAGAAGATTTTGTTAGCACCCATGCACATCAAGCTGGGTCTGATGAAAAACTTTCCCAAGGCCATAAACAATCCTAAGCAGCTTTCAAGTACCTCCGTGTAAACTTTTCAAGTTTAAGTGAGGATAGAGATTGGGTGTGGTATATGTTGGTCCTCAGATTCATTATAACTAATGTATCAAAATCAAGCGCGTCTTTGATAGCAATGATTACAATGATCAACGAATATATCTCGGAGACAGACTGAGAATGCATTGTAATCTTTTAAAGATCTTGTTGCTTGTTTGATTGTTATTTAATGTCAAGTGCCAAATTTTTCGTCAGTGACATCCAGTAATTAATTCGTAGGCTAGCCGACAATCAACTGTCTTGGGGCAGAGTTGGAACGGAAAAAATGTTTTCTTAACTTGGTCAGACTTGGTACAATAATTAAAGTGAAAACGGACTGAGTGTTTGACACGTAGAATTATGGGATTACTCACGTAGAGCTTTCAAAAATGATTGAGACAAATGATAAGGGAATATTTCGATCCTAAGTGGCATTTTTGGCATCGTGAGAGACGATTTCCATAAGGTCAGTAAGAATAGCGTTTATGCCGATTGGTCAAATGTACAGGACAGAGGGTTGGGTCGAAACCTAGGATTGGGACATATATTCTCTGAGCTAATGAGTTTAAATCAATCTTCTGGAAGGCGCTTTGCAAGGAGGCAGTGTTGAACTACTATCATTAATTCCGGAATAAAGGCTCCGGGGGTAATTTTACAGCAGTGCCTTCGTAAAAATAAACTCAGGAAAGTCCGCCGGGAAATCAAACGGTAGAAGCACGTAAAAAACACAAGGTATTTAGCTCAAATTCACCTTTATTATGATGTAATGTATATGCTGCTTATCTTTGTCATAGATGCATAATGTATCGATACTACGATACGAATAGTTCAGTATTACATTGATTTAATAACGTACTTTTATATGTTTCTTTGTTACAGAGGCATGATATGTTCATATTTTGTATGAATAGTCGGTTTTGCAGTGATTTAATAATGTATTTTGAATTCTGAATTAGCATTTATTACCTTATTACTTAGTTAGGCAAATGGGTGAGGTAGAAAACCCGCCGTGTACATTTATGATTGGAAAGGTTACATTAATTTGAATTTATCATATTAAGTAAATATGGATTGTGTGTTATGTTATATTGCCTCACTTTACGTAATGATTTACGGGGATATATGACTTTCCCGAATTCTGATGTCGATAATTAGCAGTATAGCTCTATTGATCTGAAACCATGTATAGGATTTGTTAGCCGTACAAATGATAACACTGATAGTAAGATCTGATTGTTCGAACATGAAGACGGACGAACAATCGCAACTCGGAAAGTAACGAGATACTTAGGGCGTTTTACCCTTTTCTTTTACAAGGAAAAATAGTTTGTTTGAAGAAAGAGCGAGGGAGTCGAAATTCAGAGACGGAAAAGAAGTCAAAGGCAATAGTTTATTTTGGGCAAGAGCGAGAATCAGCGAGAAGTCAAAAGGAAAAAAATAAGAAGTCAGAGTGTGGAAGAAGTTCAATCAAAGGGCAAGCTGGAGACGGACACACGCAGGGGCAAGAAAGAAAAACCAGTCGACGAAAAAGGTCATGTTGAATCATTCAACAGTCCAATGTTAAATGAACATTCGATTCCTTGATGAAATTTACTCTCAGTATTACGGTTAACGTCATTTATTTTCATTAGTGTTTGGATTCATTGAATGTATCCATTATTTTAAAGCTTCAGTATTTGTATTTTTTCTGAAGTAAGTGTATTCAGAAAGAGAGAAATTGTAATTCACAGTGTCATTCTTTTCTTAATTGTATTTTCAATTCAATTCATATTTTATCTTTACGGGGGCTCGTGTATTGTCTTGTTCAAAGTACCATCTCAGATTACTATACTCACTGACCGGGCATATCACACCGTAGCGATCATCTCCTAGATAACGCCAATTAGTGGGAGGCGGTCTTAAAGTGTTGTTTCCAAGTTGCGCAATACCTCTGACCAGGCCTTGTGCAATATTGTCTTAATAACACTTTGATCACCCGCAGCGCCCGCGTTACATTTAATGTATACTGCTTATCTTTATCTTGAATCACCGTCTGTGTTTATCAACCATACATTGTGCTACACTAATGACGGTTTTATTTGCCGAGTCTTTCTTGTCTATGAGTACAGGATTTCACAACTGTTTCTTATCCAGGATATTTCCAAATTTTAGGAACTGTCATTACACTGACTACATTATCTTTGGTTTTACTAACCTTCCAGAATGTGTGTAGTATCCGCTTTACTGACAATCTTGTGGGATTGTTGCGTCAGACTCAGGCGTACTTTGCCAGAAACATTGAGATTCGTTGATTGTGACATTGTTTTACTGGCATTTGCGGGATGTGATACAGCTATATACTGTGTTTTCAATATTAGAGTATGAGAGAGAGAGAGAGAGAGAGAGAGAGAGAGAGGCGCATTTATATTATATTGCATTACATTGGTCTTTTGCGACGTTAAATAGAGTACTATCTTTGGTGCGAACTGAGTATGACCTTTCGTTGTGTTTTCATATTATAATTGCAGGTTCACGGTTTTGACATTTGAATTGAACTCTGACTAATTCCCCTTCCCTATGTGGTTTTAGTGGTTTTACACATTTATAATATTAATTGTTTGTTATCTTCTTGCGAAATGTAATTTTCTTTTGACCTCAGCGGCGATGAATGTCTGGGGAATTAATTTGTTCGCGGGTTGTTGAGGGAATTGATCTGAGTTGTCTCCCATCAACAATTGTACTGGTGAGAACCCGATATCAAGAGCAGTGGCTTGATACTCTTCTTTGCTTATATATTGTTCTCTGCCATCGGCTTTTGCTTTTGAGAGAAATTTTTTACAGTTTGAACTGTTTCCTTTGCTATGCTGTTCGACTGAGGGTATGTGGGACTGGATGTAAGATGTTTAAAGTCCCATTCTTTCGCAAAGCTTGCTAACTCTCGCTGACAACGACTACCGGTATTCCGAAGATCGCGAATATACTTTTCGTATGATTGATAACAGTGCAATGTTTTGAGCTTGCGAGTGCCTTAACTTCGAAGTATCGTCTGAAATAAACAACAATGTGCTCTTTATTATCCCATGTAATTTTATGTGGCGAATTTTTTCCATGGTATTCAGAGTCGTTATGGGGGATGAGAAGTTCCTTTTAGTTAGAACGTCAGCGCTCGAAGCAGAGCATTTTATCACTAAATCGGAAATGTCAACTAAGATTCTTAGCCAAAGCAAGACATGTCTGGCAATGTTCAGACATTTCTCAATTCCTAAATGTCCTGAACGTAGAGTTTCTACCATTTTCTGCCTGAGGACTTGTGATATGACTATTTGTTTACTTTCAAGATTAACCCATCGACAATTATCTATGATTTACAGATTGACCTCTTTTACGGCCAACTTTTAATTATGACCTGTTTCAGTATGACCAGCTGGGCATTTTGTTCAGTGAGAGATTGATCAAATACAGGTATTGCTGATAACAACATATGCACATGCATATCTATACCATCAGATACGGTGGGGTAGGTATCATATAAGTACTTATGGTACAGTGTGTCTGCTACGGGTATGTTCTTACCTTGGGAATGTTGTACTTCTATGTCAGAATGATGCAGTTGCACCCGATACAACTGGAGTCAGTCTTTTCAATAGAAAATACATCTAACGTGTCAGTCTCTTTATCAATTGACACGGTATACCGTCCAACCGCATGTGATCGTGTCAAGCTGTTCAAGAGAACCAGTTGCTGACCAATCGTCTATTCTCGCGTCATTTCCTTTGCCAATAGCTCCATCGCAACCAGCCTCATTGCCATTTTCAAGCTGAGAATACTGCTTTACATATAATTGTTTTCAACCTAGTTCAAAGAAGCGCTCATGCTTTGGAGATTTTATCAGTATATTTCTAACAAGCATTCTCGAATATCTTTGGTAAGTATGAATAAGTATCCTAAACAAAATAGAAGTTAGCGCGTATAGGACCAGGAAGCAACGATGCAGGGCCTATTGTAATTTGTATACCTAGAGAATTGTTTTTCGTCAATAGGCCTATATCGAAGATAAATTCTTTTCTTTTTCTTTTTCTGATAGAGAAACCTGTATTCTTTACAGTAGTGGTATATATATATATATATATATATATATATATATATATATATATATATATATATATATATATCACTAAGTTTATAATGAATATAAGTATATCATCGATATGCACAGGCTTTAGTTTGAGTAAATGTATTGTTAGGCTGGCATTATGTTAGACCAACTAACTGGTCTCTAATCCTTTATTTAATTTTGACTCTACGGCTTTGATCACTTGCGGTAGGACGGTATACCGTGTCAAGTGATAAAGAGACTGACACGGTAGATATATTTCTTATTGAAGAGACTGACTCCAGTCGTATCGGGTGTGGCAGGACAGAAATAAAAGTAATTTGAGCTATAAAGGTATTCAATTAAAGAATAATCAGGCATAATAGACGAATGTATAAGTCATTTAATTTTGAAATGCATTAATCGAATTATACTTCCTTTTTCAAAGATGGTAGAAATACAGTATTGTTTATTTAAGTGTGACTTGAATTACCATAATCTAAATGGAGGCATGTCTTTTATATATAGTTAGAAGGACATGGTTCATTTACACACCAAATGAAAAATAGAGAATAACCTCGTTTCGTCATTTAAAAAACTTCTTGGTACATTTATATAAGTATTTCTTTTCAAACCTTCCTTGTACATTTATACAAGTGCATCCGTCCGAAAATAAGGTAAAGCGTTGTTGTTTTTAACTCAAAATGTTATGCAGAAAAATCTCATGATTCATTAGTATTGAGTTGGCCAGGTTTTGATGTTTTGGAAACAGGTAAACATCCTGGTGTGGAAAATAATGATGTCAAACATCTCACATGACTTGGATCTACGCATGCGTTTGTCCAGTCATAAATACTAGCAACACACATGGTTGATAGTCAGCTGGTTGCATGAGCAATCAACTATAAATATAGCCCTTTGGTTTTGAAAACAATGTTTAAATATTACACACACGCACAAAAAGAAACATTAATAACGATGAACGAGTAGCCTCTATTAATATGGTACGAGAGAGAGAGAGAGAGAGAGAGAGATAGAGAGAGAGAGAGAGAGATGTAAAAAATACAAATCTATATTGAATGAAGAAGAAAAAATAAATATATATTAAACATAATAGCATTCATTACTAGACTAAAAATCACTCCTTTTCTATTCTTCATTTCTCCCGTAATCCAGCTGATCGTATGGGAGCCATTTCTAACTTTGCGACAAACTCTTTCCGCTTTTCCTTGTTCTCCACAGCTCATTAGGAATTGCATAGTCTATGCCAGTCCGCTCTCTGATGTTATATTCCCATCTCTTCTTTTTTATATCCCGTTTTCTCTTCTCGCTGTGAGCTTTAGGATTGCCTTTGTCTGGTCAAAAGAGCGTGAGACGTGACCATCTAAGTTTGCGTTTCTTTACAGTGGGGAGCAGATCTTCATTTGGTCCACTTGCAAATTGAATTCAAACGTTCATCTCCTTGTTAAAGACGTTGTTTAGGTATGCGATACTCAGGATCTTTCGATAATATGTCATCTCTAAAGCATTGATTCTTTACACTAGGTCTGCTGTCAGGGTCATGTCTCACATGTATTCAAGCACATGGACATGACGAAGGAACGTATAAGCTTTTTTTTGGACCCAAAGTACAAGTTCCTATTAAGAGTTTAATTTAGTAGCATGTATCTATATATTTAATTCCGTACTTGTTATTATGACCAGTCAGTTTAGATCTAGTATAACTGTCTGAGCGTATGTGTGTCTGTATATCAGGTTGTCGGTCTGGATGTCTGTATGTCTGTATGAGGATGAATGCAGTTGTTATGTTGATCAAAAGTAAACATATTCCTTACAACTGATGGTGTTGTTTCAATTTAATACAACTGAGTTACTTTCATTACATGATATTATTTAAATCTCACTTTCATTTCGTTACCATTTTGAGTACGCGTATCCCTTCTTAAGCTTAGAAGTTTCGCTAATCCCCAAATGTTAATTATTGTAATCTGTGTGTGTGTGTGTGTGTGTGTGTGTGTGTGTGTGTGTTGGATTGTTAACGTAGTTTGACCAATTTTTGTCTGGAGTGTGTCAGTTTATTGTGCTGTCTAAAACAAGGGGCATCATGTCCCAGACATGTGGCATGATATCCCACCCAGTCACATTATCATGACACCAGGCCGACCAGTCCTAAAACTACCCGCTTAATGCTGAGCACCAAGCGAAGCAGCTGCTGGTACCATTTTAATAAGTCTCTGGAATGACTCGGCTTGGGTTCGAACCCGCGACCTCCCACATCGGAGGCGGACGCTCTAACCACTAGGCCACCAGAGCGGTCATTGTAATATTAGCATTTGAAGCTACATTGGAACTATGTAAGTTCATTAACCCCGTGTCGCCGCACCCCAACCCCCTTACCGGGAACCAATGGTCTACAATATTCAAGAATGTTTTGCAACGTCAGCAAAATAATATTATTGGAAAAATATAAGATCCACAAGAAAAGTGTTTTTAAAAATCGTACGTAACTAGCAAAATGTGTACCGTTTTAAGCCGAGTTACAATTAATTCTGCGCAGCGTGTTTCATTTTGGGTAAGATATATATTGTATAGATATAAGTTAAATGATACAAAACCAGTACATAGATAGAATATTCATTTTACATGTATTTTTCAAGCAGCAGAATAGTATTGACAAAGTTTAATTGAAACGTCATGGAAACGTGATCACTGCACTCGTCTGTGACGCAGTTTGCCATACTGTACATTTGATTGGGTATGTAAACACATGTTCAAACTGGTGTTTATATCTTCCTTGTAAATTGTATGATGTTATTTTATAGCGACGGAGCGGAAACGTGTTGTTGATTGTATTTATTCTAGGATAACATTCAAAATGTTAGAGTTTTACTTTATTATAGCTTGTACGCTTTTACTTGAAGGTAGGTATGTTAATTATATATATGTGTGTGTGTGTGTGTGTGTGTGTGTGTGTGTATTTTTCTTAATTTTGTACAAAGGCATATACATTAGCAGGTATATATGGACACTTATTTTCCTCTGTAAGTTTATGAATGACCTTGTGGAAGGTCAGAGCTGTAGATAATACAGCACCGTCTATATAAGACAAATATATAGATGAAGTGGAATCAAAATTAATTCCGATCTTTATTACTAGGGGATAAAAACAGAAGGACAGTAAATAAACATAACAAATACTGATTGGTATGTACATTAAATAACACGGTAGACGAACACAACAGACTAACGAAGATTATATATATAGATATATATATATATATATATATATATATATATATATATATATATATATATATATATATACTCTTTTTTAAAATTCTCTTCAGTAACCAAATCTAATTTTCTATACTACTTATTTCAGCTTAAATTTAATCATTTTAAGTTTAATGTTGTTCATGTTTGTGCATTTTCGTTCATTTGTGTTCGCTTTCATCCATGTATGATCACGTCTATTCTATTTTAGAATACTTAGAGATATAACGAGGATACCTATAGCCTTCACGCAAAAGAGAAATATACGTTTTGTTTTTAGAAATAGAAGTTTAAAAAAACAATCTTCACTTCTAAAACGATTGAGAATTCAACGCTAACGTTTGTCTTTTCAACTGATAAAATTAATCTTTCCGTGATTTTCTGAAAGATGTTACCGTAATGATGCTCTACCAGCATAATGCGAAGATATGTAAATCTTATAGTTCTTATTTATTTATTATTAAATACTGGATGTTTCAAAACTTGCAATCCATTAGCTAAATATAATTCTGTGCCATATAGATTCCCATTGATGTATAGGAAAATACCCTCTTGTTACTGAATAATAGATACGTTTCTTTAAAGTGAAACTATGGTAAGTGTTTTCAGTATGCCAAGGTCGGGTTATATGCCATATGTTTAATTAAAAGATTCTGTGATGGTTACAAATCCGAGGAAATGTATATATTATTTGAGGAACCTGTAAGTCATGCTAAAAGCCGTTTATTGCAAAGTGTTAGAATAAAGGAGCAGACGACTTGTGGTATAACACGAGGATGTTGACACATCATGGAATTTCCAATTCAATTGGTTTGTTTGGTTTCAAGATGACTGCCAGAGCTAGGATCTAGTGTAAATCTCAATAGGTGGCGTTTTTCTGTTAAGTTAAAAATGCAATGGAGTGATTCAGGTTGAAGTATTAGTGTTTGAATGTTTCCTTGTAGGATGTATGTATTCAGAATTCCGGTGTACGTTGCAGTATGGAAGGAAAACCTTATGTTTTTATATATATGGAAAGGTTTTTTTTAAAACATTATTTCTATGATGTGTTAGGACCTACAGTGAATATTTGGGACGACTCGCTATTGTATGTGGGTAGTACTAATATGGAACGATTTGGTGACAATGGAAAATCCAGTCAAAAAGGGCTTGGGACCTTCTGGTGACAAAAGGTCGTGGGACCTTCTGGCGACAAGGGGAATTTAACATGGTGGGTCTGTATAGCGTCAAGGGAAATTGAACATAGTGGGACTATCTAGCGACAAGGGAAATTGAACATGGGAAATATTTTTTTGTATTTGTATATGGGTGTGTCTAGCGACAAGGGGAAGATGGAGGCAAAGAAAGCAAATATCTTTTCGAGGTATATGAGTTCCCCTGAAAAGGGCCTTCGGATACTTCTTTTATTTTCTGCCGTTGTTCCACCACCTTTTGATTTTACCAATGATTCCCGTTTCCTTCTTCTTTTCGTCCTCGGGAATCCAGTTATGATGTCCCATTGCTCTAAACTTTTCCTGAACTTTGATCCATCTCTGTTTTAGTTGATCAAAGTCCTCTTTCTTCTTTTTGTTGTTTTGTTCCTTGAAGCAGCCTGACCAAACCATATAATTTACTATCCAAAATCAGACCATTTACTATTCACACACATACATACACACACACGGGAAGCAGCCAAAACCAAATCACATAATTTACTATCCAATATCACACCATCTACCATACAAAAAAGTGTCAGTGTTTATAATCACACTACTCCTCTCTCATACCCATTGGCAATATGATTAGTCTATTTTCTAGAAATTTGGTTAGCCCTGAGAAGAGCTGTTTTTTGTTATAAAAAAAGCTCCTAAATGCACCTGGTTATTGCTGACACCTCCCAGGTCTAGCCCCGCACACACATCTCCTACTCCAATCATTCTCCCAATTAACTCTTGTTCATTGAGAGTACAGAGGAAGCTTGAGTGGCTTCACTATCCCAATCTTCCGTTTGAGGGATAGTGAAAGCCTGTTCACGTCTTACTCTATTCCGCAACATTGGATGAAGTTGTGGTTGTTGCGGCTGTGGTTGTGGTTGTTGCGACTGGGGCTGAGACTGTGGTTGACGAGTTGATTCTGGTGGTGAAGTCGTCCTCACCTCAGGTTTCACCTGACAGACTTTAGTCATCATGAGGTGAGGCAAGATCGGTCTTCTCTTGTCCTCAACTTCTTTCTTTTTCTCTCCTTCTCTTCTTCTTCAATTCTGGCCTGTTCTTCTAAGGCCTCCATAGCCAGCTCCTCCAGGAGACGTCTTGGATTCTCCAGGTGCATCTGAAGCTCCCTAAGTTTGTTGAGTCTGCTCATCTTCTTTAGGTCGATGTGCCAACTATAGGTAGCCAGACTGACGAGTACTACTACTAATTTAGTTAAAGTCGTTTTTCGCCCATATGGGCATGTACGACTGGTTAATTCCCCGTTTGGGGATATTTGATTGTTTCAAGGGAGGTGGCAAGGTGCCACACCTCCCTACGCTTTAATGCACCATTTGGTGATATTTGAATTATCCGATTTCGAGACATTTCAGCTTCACGGGATATAATTATTGTTCTAAACGAATGGGATTAGTTACACACATTCGTTGATAGCGGTGCTACATGTCGGATGAGGAAAAGGCGGTTCAGGTGGTCCGGAAAGGATGGCGCAAGCGTCACAGTTTCGTCTTGACGTACTTAAAATAAATTTTGAATTCATCATGTGATCATTTGTGCTGCTTAATTAGAAAATGATGAAGATGGCATGATTACTAAAGCTTTTTAAAGGGCCCTGATGGCTGGGAGTAAGCCACCTCATAAGATTAATGTTTTGGTTTTCTAATTTACTTAACTATTTAATTGCCGCCTTGTGCGGCTGGCCCTGATGGCTCTGGGAATTAAGCCACCTGGTACATCTAATTTGGGGGTCCTGAGTAAATCCTATTATTATAATTTTGAGTTACCGCATTGTGCGGTTGGGCCTGATAGCTCTAGAGATAAGACATCTTATAGATCTAATTTATGGGATATATCTTAAAACTAGTATTCTAATTATTTAGTTACCGCCTTGTGCGGTTGGCCCTGATGGCTCTGGGAATTAAGCCACCTTATACATCTAATTTGGGGTCCTGTGTAAATCCTATTATTGTAAATTTTAGTTACCGCATTGTGCGGTTGGGCCTGACAGCTCTGTGATTAAGCCACCTAATTACTCTAATTCACGAGTGATTCTTTATATATATATATATATATATATATATATATATATATATATATACAAAGAATCACTCGTGAATTAGAGTTATAAGGTGGCTTAATATATACCCAAATATATTTATATATATATATATATATATATATATATATATATATATATATATATATATATATATATATCACAAGCGAGGACGTGAAGGAAAACACCCCTACGATCAAAAAACTTACATTATCCCTATCATCACTAAAACACGCGGACTTAAAAGAAAACAGTCACTCACTTTTTTACTTTACTTACATAAATTATAAATTTCACAAGTTATTTGAAAAATACGTTGTACTTATAGACGCACTTCAAACAAAAGTAAAAAGAGACTGTGATTATAGACTCGCTTCTATTTTTTTCTAACTTCCTCACATACCATTAGCAAATTGAATTAATAATTATTTTCGAGAATATTAGGTAGCCCTGAAAAGGGCTGTGTTTTGTGTGTACGAGGAGGGATGACAATCTTTTATCGCCTAAGATTGCGTCCTCGTCTGGCAACAGGGCAAAGGTCTGTTTCTTCAGAAAGAGAAAGAGAACTCTTTCGTATCAACACGACAGTCGACAAAACTTCTGTCTGGTTCCTGCTGTTGCATCAGTTGATGAATTAAGGGAATATTTCCATTGGTCAGAACATTCTCATGTGATCAACGTATCTGCGTTTATTTCTGTATGAATTATACGAAGAAATAGTTTATACAAATTTATATAAATAGTCAGGTGAAAAGTAACTAACATAAACAAAGAACTAGAAGGCACACAAACTACATGCGTTTAATTAAAACGAAATAAAATATATTTTAGTTATACAATTAAATAAATTTATTTGTCAGAATAAAAAAAGCATCATTGATTTTTTTCTAAATTTAAACAATTATTTTTTATATACTAAATTTGAAAAAGAAAAGCTGGGAAACTCAAAATCTGCCCAAAACGTTTGGGATACAGTACAGTTACGTTTGACTCCTTTACCATGGCTGCCGGTACTTAGCATTATTCCTCCTCCACATCTGCGTCGCCATGAAGCTACCCCAAACATATTGGCTAAGGTATATGCCAGTGAGAACCGTTCACTGTACATTGACATCACGTCACATCCAGCAGTCCGCTTGACTTCAAGACGCCCAATCTGGTTATGTATGTTGCTGGAGGCTATGATAGCTATTTCGGCATGGTGTGTTGAGTGGTCTTCAACTGATATTGTAAACTACTTATACGTAGCTGATTCATGTGTCTGCCTTCTGCCATCCACGTCATTTGTGGACCAACCAAACAACCGCTTTCGGACAGGACAGGTTCGTTGTGCAGTAAACCTTGTCCGATAAGGCCAGGCCGCTGATTCTTCATGTTGCTGTAGAGCGCTTGATGCTTCACATGGTGAAAAACTGTCAACTGACAAGTTCCTGCTGGACTGTCTGCTCTGCACTTTGCTGATAAATTGTTAAATTGTTATTGTTATTGTAGGGTTTAACACCACTTTGCAGCACACGATAGGCTACCCATGGCGGCCAATATTAATGGTGGAGGAAGAACCCGGAAAGAACCACCGACCTACGAGAAGCTACTGGCAAGCTTTCTCACATAACTACATTAGCTTAATCTTAGACTCGAACCCACGCAGACAGAGATGAGATGGCAGTAATCTGTAACGGAGAGCGCTTTAGACCACTCGGCCACTCGGGACACCCTCCTTTGTTAAATAGGTCAGTGCCCACTTCACACGATGATACTACTACTACTACTACTACTACTACTACTAATGATAATAATGGATATATGCATTGGAGGTGGGGGGCTTACATACAAACATTGTAACAATGGGATTCACAATCCTACAATGTAAGATGCCGAACATGATAGCTACGATGTGGATGGGTGTGAAATCCGTAACACACCCATTCGCACTGTTTGCTTATTAGACCTCCATCACTATAACCATATACATAATAGCCTTAATTTTATTTGTAAGGATCACTTGTAGGTTGACTAAACTGTTAACCATCACGACAATAGATTTAAAGATGCGAAGAGTGCTTACTCAAGTGTCTGATTCGTTATGATTCGGACAAGTCACAATAAACGCATGATAGCATCACATGCAAGAGCCATTCATATCTCAACAAAACAAAACAAAACAAAACATCCTTTGTGTTGAATACTGAACTTCAACTCAAATCATATGTGCCAATTTAGATAAAAGATTACTACCATGCTGTGGAATGTTTAAAATCTTAGATCACCTACCATTGACTGAATAATAGTTTGATATTGATGATATTACGTTGCATATGTATAATACCCTGTTCAATAAAAAGCTACATTGGAAACGCCTTAACATGAGTTCATACGAATAAACAGGCTCTAAAATCAGTAGGAAATATCTTTAAATAAAACACGAAAATAACAATAAAAAAAAAAAAATTTCAATAATTGCAGTTAAAAAAAGTTTAACATTATTCGGAAATTATTTGCTGTGCGACTCGGCAACTAACAGGTTATACAACGATACACTCAAAACAAAACATTCAATCTTAATTATTCCGTATTTTGCAATGATTGTTGTATATACCATTTTGTATACCTCGTGCAAACGATATTTCATAATTATTATTATTATAAATATCATGATATATCTTAAAGTAGCAAAATAAATATAAAAAGCTGTGTGCTTGTGTTTTTGTTTCAAATTATTATTTATACTGCATCTCAATGGTCTTGGTTAGGGGAGAGAGGTATATCATAATTTTAATCAGATGATTGTTCTAAGTTATTGAATTGCCTTAAGGGCACTCTATCTACTCCATAATATGAATAGTATTAACAAGTATTTAATTGCCTTAATGTAACTCTACCTACTCCATAATATGAATAGTATTAACAAGTATTTAATTGCCTTAATGGCACTCTACATACTCCATAATATGAATAGTATTACTAAGTATTTAATTGCCTTAATGTAACTATACCTACTCCATAATATGAAAAGTATTAACAAGTATTTAATTGTATTAATGTAACTCTACCTACTCCATAATATGAATAGTATTAACAAGTATCTGATGACCTTAATAGCACTCTACCTACTTCAAAATATGAACATTATTAACAAGTATTTAATTGCCTTAATGCTTAATGGAACTCTACCTACTCCATAATATGAATAGTATTAATAAGTATTGAATTGCCTTAATGGCACTCTACCTACTTTAAAATGTGAATAGTATTAACAAGTATTTAATTGCTTTAATGCTTAATGATACACTACCAACTCCATAATATGAATATTATTCCTAAGAATTGAATTGCCCTAATGCTTAATGTCACTCTACCTACGCCATAATATGAATACTGTAGTATTACTAAGAATTGAATTGCCTTAATGTAACTCTACCTACTTAATACTATGAATTGTATTACTAAGTATTAAATTGCCTTAATTGCACTCTACCTACTCAAATGCGGATGGTTGGATAGCTATAACATAGCAAAGCTCAAACTTCGGATTTTATTGATTTATTTAGAGTGTTTTAATGTAGAATACAAAAAGATCTAGATAGAGAAGAAAAAGTCGTTTAAAACAAGCTGTATTGGATTTTTTTCTTGTTTATTTAGTAAAAGTGACTATTGAATCACGGTAGGGGTCTTGCCACTCCATCGTAGCATTGTATTTGAATTCAAATAATTTCATAAGGTGTAAGGGTCTGTGGAAATTCAATAACAGTTTACTGTTTTATAAAAAAAACTATATTAATGAAATTGCATTAATGCAAACAATAAACCTACATTATCACATAACACAGTTCTACAGCGATAACACTTCTAATATAAATGTGGTCAAACCTTACTGAGTTACTGAGAAAGAAAATGATGCTTAAATTGTTGATTGGCTCTAGCTTTAAAGATAGCATGCTATGTTAGTATATAGAGCCCTTGACTTGTGAATGGCGGAGGATAAGTAAATTATAAAGGAAAAGGATATCAATTTATACCATAAATGACTAACAATACATCTTTGTCTTGATCTATGAATAAATGTATGATTGGGTTTTATAGTGCTTGATTTTAAGGAAAAACAATGAATGATGTAATATGAAGCTGGTATTGTGTCATACTTGATATGAATTCCTTCATGTTATTCCTAGATGCAAAAATAAAAAAAAAACAAATTGCCTTATATCAACTATAGAAATCATATAGTGTCGTGCACTCTTATTTGACAATGTGACAATGTTTGACTTTGTAAAGGGATACATTTTTGTTTAGTTAAGGTGAGCAAAGATGCCTTGTACCTATGTGAACAATGCAGATAACGTCTGCTGTGCATGTGGTGAAGTGACGTTTGCCTCACAAAGCGCAGTATAACGTCTATGGTTAAGATAGCCTGTCGGCTTTTTGGCTACAAAATTGCAGATCAGGACAAGAAGTGGGACCCATACATATGCTGAAACACGTGCAAAAAAAAATCGCCACGGTTGAACAGAAAAAGAAAATATTTGCATTTTGCAGTGCCAATGATTTGCAGAGAGCCAACATATTTATATCGGCAGTTGTTATTTCTGCATGGTGCCTCCAGTTGTGTCAAAGAAGAAAATGTGGACTTTGCATTATTCAAACATTCCATTAGCATACGTCCAATACCCGACGGGGAAGGACTGTCGGTTAATGATACACCAGAATCATTCTCACTTTAGTCAGACGAGGAAGAGGATGAAACTTTTAGTCCTAAGCCACCAATTTCACATGACCTATATTTTCCACCATACGACTCCTCTGAGCCACACATCATAACACAAGGTGAACTGATTGACCTTGTCAGGGATTAGGAACTATCCAAGAGTAAGGCGGATATCTTGGGCTCGAGACTACACCAGTGGGATCGACTAGCAGGTGATGTTAGGGTTTCCATCTTCAATGACCGTCAAACGGATTTTGTCCCATTCTTCTTCATGGAAAGTGATATTGTAGCCTGCAGCAACAGCAACATCGATTTTGTGATGGCTGCCCTCAACATCGTTAGTGATCCAGATGAGTAGAGACTATTCATTCGTGTCTTAAATCTGTTTGGCTGAATAATGGCAATGTTTTGAAATCAAATCCTTGTCAGGGATTAGGAACTATCCAAGTGTAAGGCGGATATGTTGGGCTCCATTCTACACCAGTGGGATCGACTAGGAGGTGATGTTAGGGTTTCCATGTTCCATGACTGTCAAACTGATTTTGTCCCATTCTTCTTCATGGAAAGCCTGCAACAACATCGATGGTGTGATGGCAGCCCTCAACATCGTTAATGATCCAGATGAGTAGAGACTATTCATTCGTGTCTTAAATCTGTTTGGCTGAATAATGGCAATGTTTTGAAATCAAATCCCGTTTGATGCAGTCCATATGAAGTACCATTATGAAAACATGATACAACGTTTGAGGTGTATAAACTATGACCAATATCAATGGCAACATTGTGGCGATTTTAAGGTTCTTGTTCTCTTGCTTCGTCTGCAGACTGGTTACACACAATAGTGCTGTTTGCTCTGCGAATATGATAGTCGGGCGAGAGATTCACACTATATCAAGTGCGATGACCACTCCGACAGTCATTATAGCCTGGGAAGAAAGGTGTTCAACATCCACCGCTTGTTGAATCAAAGAAGATTTTGTTAGCACCCATGTACATCAAGCTGGGTCTGATGAAAAACTTTCCCAAGGCCATAGACAATCCTAAGCAGCTTTCAAGTACCTCCGTGTAAACTTTTCAAGTTTAAGTGAGGATAGAGATAGAGTGTGGTATATGTTGGTCCTCAGATTGGTGAAATTCTTAGAGATGATGCGCTCGACCCTGCACGGAGTGGAAAATAAAGATAGATTGGAAAGACTTCCAGTTAGTGGCAACAAATTTCTTCGAAACAACAAGGTGGACAACTATTGGTGGAAAACCTCTTGAAGGTCTTTGCACTCTCATCTAGATTTTGGCCACTAAACTGAGTGACGAGCACAAAGAGCGATTTCACCAGGACATTGCAACAAATCATATCGGTCCAATTGGAGCCCATCAATGCTTGCAGAATAATGCTTGACAGTAACAAGTGATTCTCTATTTAATAAACACAAGAGACGAGCCATGAACACACTGAATACGATATAAACTATATCATCATTATTCTATTGACCTAGTGTGGTCGTTGAAGCACTGTGTTGCTGAATATATATGATATATACATACTTTATCGTTTGTTCCTTTTGTTTTATAATACATTTTATTTATGTAACCCTTTGGCTGTCTTTTGTTTGTGAACATATCACATCATGTGATTCTGATTAGTCCAAACCAGCCCTTTACATTATTTTTTTTTGTATTTTCCTTAACAATTGGCTGCGAGGGTGGGAACACTTTTTAACCCCACCTTCTGACATTTTATGTTGTCCAAAAACATTCTGGGTGCCACTTTCCAGTTCGACACAGGAAAGGAATAGGAGAGGAAAATGGTCTCATCTGTGTGAATATGACCAATTTACCACCACTGGTGCTTGTTATATCATGTGTAACATATCATAACATGAAATTGGCTAAAATCCCAAGACAAAAACAAGAATATCAACAAATGAAACAATGGATATTGTTCCGTTCATAGCGGGATTGTGATGTGGATTTGGATGTGGAAGGTAAACTTGTAGCATGGAATATGCCCTATATACAAGCGTGGTTGAAATATTAACTTACATAAGTAAACAAAATTAACTTTGGTTACAGACGAAATTATTCGTTCTTCTTTCTATCCAAATGATTTTCACTGAAATCGAAACTATGTGATCAGCTGCAAAAGCTGGACATTATTCAACTTGTTTCATAAATTCAGTATTAACTCATTACCCATATGAGATCCTCTATATATGCTAACAATGATTGTGTTAGGAATTGTTCATGGAAATGCATGGGACAAATCTGTTTCGCATGTTTCAAAACAAGAAATCTAAATTAAAATAGGAAATAGAACTTAAGCAGCAATACGTAAGTGGTGGTTCCATGCGATCTTCCGATTCAGAAATATTGGAGTCTAATAAGAAAGAGCTTGAAAGTTTGGGAAAAGAAGAGCTTCCAGGAAGTATTAGTAGATCCAGAATAAAATGGATAGAAGAGGTTGAGAAACCAACCAAATACGTTTGTCACATTGGAAACATAAACTATGTTGATAAAATAATTACAAAATTAATTACAAGTGAAAATGCAATTATTACTGGTCACTTTGATATTATATGGGGAGTAAAAGAGTATTATAACATCTTGTATAATGATGAAAAATAGCTAGTGGATGCAGACTTGGAGAATCTTCTCAATAACTGCTACATTCATAGACTTAACCAAGATCAGTCTTAACGATTAGAAGGCTACGTTACCCAAAGTGAAGTATCTAAATTTATTTTTTAAAGTATGAAAAATAACAAAACCTTGGGGTCAGTTGGTTTCCCAGCTGAGACTTCTTTTGGAATAACATTGGGGAGAACAATTAATGAAGCAAATGAAACTGGATCATTCTCAATTGTTTTGAGACAAGTCATTCTTATAAGTTCCATCCCCAAAGAGGATAAGTTTAAGCAGTACCTGATGAACTGGCGTCCAAGTTCTCTACTTAATGCTAGATACAAACTAGTACCGGGATGTATTGTCAAAAGAATTAATCCACTACTGACGAAAATAATCTATGATGATTAACTGGTTTTTTAAAATGACAGGTGTTGATAAATTTATAATAGCTTTGAAAAGAAACATGGATTTGTATTGTTCTTCTACATCGCATAAAATTGGTTAATTTATTCGAATACGACATATACGGGTTTATATATCTGTTCCTATTAGACTATGAAAATTTAATTACCCGACAAAAAATAGACCAAAAAAAATGCTTTTTGGCGTGATGGGTTGTAAACTGTTACTAGAGAAAAATATACCCCAGACAGGAAAAGGTGTTATGAAAACAACGGTATGGACGAACACCCTGATAAGAGTGAACAAGGTACCTAGTTTATATAGGAAATAGTTTAAATATGATGTAATCTATATTGGTGATATGCATACAGATCAGGTTGATTTTGATAGCTTTAAAGCTATGTATGGTCTCAAGACATGTATATTCATTAATCACTGGTTAATTTTCAGCCATATCGGTGGAGACTGCCGAGTATTGTCAGTACGGCTACGATTCCATCTACCGTCTCTATTACTCGACATACTGTGAATATGGGTGTTGTGGCAGTAAATACAGCAGCTACAGCGACGTCTGTTGTGTGTAAGTGATACTGATTGATTGATTGATGGATGGATGGATGGATGGATGGATGGATTGATTGACCGATTTTACGATTGATTTTAATTCTGTGATCAGGTACGTCAGTTATTTGATTTTAACCAGGCCACGATTTCCACTGCATAGATGAAAAAGTTTTCTTCTATCTTTAATCCAATACGACAAGCACTGGAATGTACCTGTGTATGAAATACAAAATCAAGTACTATTTGATTCCATGTTTGTATCAATTTAGTAAAATATGAAGCACTAGAAAAAGAAACCAGCACAAATATTTTCAGTTTTTGCAACAAGTGATCCATCCCAAACCGCACGACACGACTAACCCCAAATAACCCATATAAGAACATGAAACAGCCGTGCACATCTACTCTAAAAACTTAACGCAAAATGTATTCACCCTCTGTCGGTGGATACAACTTAGGTAACAAGAAGAACTGTCTGACTGAAGAACGAATCTGGCAGTCTATCTATCTATCTATCTATCTATTTATCTATCTATCTATCTATCTATCTATCTATCTATCTATCTATCTATCTATCTATCTATCTATCTATAAATTTCATCCAGTGTTTTTATGATATACACCTTTCACTGCTCCACTCACTACGGTTAATTTTGTGAGCAAAAAGCCTTTACATTCCAGCCAAAATCTTGCCGGTATCATAGCGGGGGCAGTGATTGGGAGTCTAGTCGGACTTGCTATCCTGATTGGCCTCATCGTATTTTGCTGTGTAGCAGCAAACAATTCAAAGAGACGTACAGGTGCCGTGTTACCACCGCCGAACCCTACCACATAGACATTTGTTGGTAAGTCATCGAATAATTAAGTAATTACTCGTGACAAATGGAAAAAGGATAGTAGAAGAACATAAGTGAACTGGATTTAAATCAAATCGTAGTTAATACAATATTATGCGGTGCTGATATCAAATAGCAGTCGAATATATTCTGTGCTATATTGAAATCAAACAACAGACGAATTTATAATGTGTTACATTGTAATGAAATAGCAGTCGAATTTATTGTGTTACATTGTAATGATATAGCAGTCGAATTTATCCTTTGTTACAATGTAATCAAGTAGAAGTCGAATTTATTCTGTGTTACATTGTAATGAAATAGTCAAATTTATTCTGTGTTACATTGTAATGAAATAGCAGTCGAATTTATTCTTTGTTACAATGTAATGAAATAGCAGTCGAATTTATTATGTGTTACATTATAATCAAATAGCAGTCGAATTTATTGTGCTGCACTGAAATCAGTGTATTCGATATCCTGAGATAAAATGTTCTGCTACAGATCTATCGAAACATTTATTTGTAGCAGAACAAAATTGTCTCCCTTTTTCATGGTTTTTCAATAATTATGGATAACACTTCAATTAATACCTTACATGTTATATGGAGATCCAATCGTTAGCAATTAATTCCTTACATATTATATGGAGATCCAATCATTAGCAATTAATACCGAATATAATATTTTGAGATCCAACCTGAAGAAATTAATGCCCAACTTAATAATTTGGCATCCAACATATAGCAATAAATACGGAATTTGTTAATGGGATATCGAACCACGAGATAGAACTAAATTGTAAAATTTTTTCGTTTCAAAATATTTGAATACTCTTGAGTTATGTTGAGATTCCTATCTTCGCAACCGCTCCGGTAGCCAAATAGTTAGAGCGTCGGCCTCGGACGCGGAAGGTCGTGTATTCGATCCCCTGCTGAGTCATACCAAAGACTTACAAAATGGTACTAACAGCTGCCTCGCTTGGCGATCTCCATTAAGAGGCTAGTATTAGGACTAGTTGTCCTGGTTTCAGGATAGTGTGACTGGGTGGGACATCATGCTACAAATTTGCAACATGATGTCCATGTGCTAGACATCACTATAAACTGCCACACTGCAGATATCGTAGCGATACGACTGAAAAATGCTAAAGATACTTTATAAATTCAAAACTCTCTCTCTCTCTCTCTCTCTCTCTCTCTCTCTCTCTCTCTCTCTCTCTCTCTCTCTCTCTCTCTCTCTCTCTCACCCACACACACCCACACACTTCTTTATTGCGCTTGTATGAATTCTACGAATTTCATCCAGATAAACGTATCCAGTTTTATTTTCCATTAATATTGTCACAGGTGTTCATCTTCACAGAAGCTGCTGTTTCTAAATTTCATCTTTCTCGCTTGGCATTGGTAGTCACAATGAACTATCGGTCTTCGACTTTGTCCCTTTTCATATGCTGACCAGTATAGATGTGACCTACGGTAAAGTGAAGCCGCACTCGCTTCTGGTACACGATTTGATACACTTTTTGCAAAGGTTGACTTACAATTTGGTGTGTGGGTCGGTACACGTACAATCTTCTGTGGTTCGTAGGTGGTCACTTTAAAGTTTGCATCCTGTCCAGACTGCAAGGCTTCTTTTAGCACGTCAAAGTTTACTACTAGACTGTGCGATAATTGAGAGTTAATCCTTTCGTTTTACACTCGGTGTGCACTTCTCCTTGTTGGTCCGGTATTCGTAGCATTAATTTTAGGACCACCACTAGCAAAACTTCTTCGATGTCAGGGTGACGTTGTTGATGCAAATATATGAAACACGTGTCTGTGTCAGTGTACAGGACGCGATCTCCTAACAATACTAAAGCTTCGTACAATTTTAAGCGAGCATGGGCTGTCACGCAAGCCGCAATGATGACATTTCTAAATTCGTCGGCTTCTAGAAAGTCCAGTCAACTTCTTCTTCCTAATTAACTCAGCCCTCACAAAGGACGTCTACGTGTTTCATATATTTGGTTCTGTCGTGAATAATCTGTCAAATACTCCGTCTTCCATAAACACGGTCCTTGTATCATTTTACCCTACGAACAATTTAGCATCACCTTGGCAAACCATCGTCTTCCCTCGTTTTTCTCAATGTGGTCTAAAGTGATGTTTTTCTGCTCCCAGTATATTTCTTTGAATTTATTTTGGTCTTCGAAAGTGTAGCACCAGGAAGGATATCCGCTGCTTTCTTGTTTTATTTTCAGAAAGGCATCAACGTAGTCTGCCAAAATGCCCTACTGAGTATTGTCGCCCTTGTGGTACTGTTATGTCATGGCAAAGTGGTAAATGCTGTACTCATCTAACAGTTGGTATCCCAGGTTCAGAGCTTTGAACAATTTCACGCTGACCGACGTTCCTGTCGAGTCACGTTCTTAATGGGTGTTGTTAAGGTCGATCTTGGTTGCACGTTTCGGCACAAGTACGGCACAAAGAAAACATCAGTTTTCCTTAGAAATGGTGAGGTAAAACAGGATGGTACAAGTCCATGGGAGGCAATAAATTGCACTTAATCAATCCTTCGTATTGTTAAATGTTGTCCATGTGGATGCGTTCCGTCATTGTTTGCGGGTGCCCTGCGAAAACGTGACAATACTTGCACATGTTAGGATACAACGAATACACATCCAAATGTATGATTTCTTGTTTCTTCTCGTCGTCTTGGTACAGCAAACAGGTGGCATTCGTCCGTCATCCGTGTAAACTAGTCCGTGGATTCAATGTGTCCACCAACTTGTAAGGTTTCACGATGCGTTTAACTCTGGATCAGTTTTAAACGGTGATTGTACTTGTGCCCAACCATGCCACCACTTGGTGTCCTTGCTGTTCTAACTTCAAGCGCCGCTGGCAAGTAGGCTCTGAACTTTGCGTCTTCAAATGTTGTTGGTAACAGGTATGGCTGATAAAAGTGTGATGACATGCAGGCCTATGAACTCGTTCTTTCATCCTTCCTCCAGACAGAGTTTAGAGGCCAAACATCCCTCACATTTCGGTCCACAATGTGTGTGTTGTTCTCAATTGTTATAACGATAGTCACATTTCTCACAGTAATAACTGTATCCCAGGAGTGCGGTGATACTAGTAATAGCATCAAAGTGTTCATCGTGATGACAGACATGAATGTATTTTCCGTCTTCGAAATGCTTGCCTCGAAAAGCAGAGGTCCATGCACTTCTTGAGGATACACTTTCAAGGTGTAACGTAGAGTCAAGACGTCTTGCAATTTTTGCATTTCTGGAATTCTGAAGAGTTTGTCTTTGGATATTCCCGCTTGCTATAACATAAGTTCTACTTCTCGTCGTTGTTTGGCTTGGTCGGATTATTGCATATTTTTTCCAGGCTCTTTTCCATTTTGACGTGTCGTTCTTGTCGGCATACGTTAGTTCCACCACAATGGCACAAGCTAAACACATCTGGTCTTGAGAATTTAATTTGGACGATGCCCTTCTTGGGGCTGCGAAGGTTGTCCACCAATAACACCTTTTTCCGTCCTCTCCCTTGGGGAAAAGAAACGTGGGTCATGTGCAGTATTGCCTTTCCGTCGGTGATGTCAAACTTGTCGTTGGATTGTTGCACTGTGGAAAGTTGTCGATGATTTTGGAAGGTGTCAGTTCCATTGGGCTGCTAGACTGCTAAACTCCAAGCAAGGAACTTCAAACCGTTGTGATCAATGGAAAGTGCCAAGCGATCGTCTTTTTTGCTTTAGCATCGTCGCTTCAGTGGGGTTAACAAAGAATCCCACAAATCGGAGATGAACCCTTGTGTTTTCTCCAACGGTACGTCTGACTTGAAATATTTAAACTATATCGTGCACTTGTAGGCCTTAGTTCTCAATTTTCTAGAGGAACGTTTTTACGTTTGTCGTATGTGGAAATACGTTTTGGGTGATACTGGTGGTTTGGAACATGTTCTCTCGGTCTGACCGCAGACGTGGAAGGTAATGGTTCAGGTTCACTCTTGTCTTCGATTTGGCGAATACTTCTTTTCGTAAGTCATTTTAATATCCTTTAAAAGCATACAAGGTATATAGATGCCCAGAAAGCAGGAAGACCTTAACATAATACGTCGCCCTTGTGTTTTCATTCTTGGAAAAGATATGCAATAAATGTATGGTATCAGCTTTGTCGGATTGTATCAGATATGGAATGTTGTGAAATACTTAAAAAATATCAGGTAGCAATCAGAACGATCTACGGTCTATAACTTACAATATTAAGTCCATTAAAACATATCAGATTTTGATTTTAATAAATCCCAGCAAAAATGGATCAAATAAACAGAAAAAGACGTTTGTAATTGAAATCAGAAAGAAATGGAATTGGAATAGAGTAACTCTGTTCGTAGCCGAAGTTTAATTCACACATACCCAAGAACAATGTTGTTCTACCTAGAGAGACATACATACAATTAGATAGATATATAGTTTGATCGGTGGATATTAAATATGTTTTAGTTTATGTCCTGCATAGTGAGTAATATATATATATATATATATATATATATATATATATATATATATATATATATATATATATATATATATATATATATATATATATATATATATATAACAATAAAGACACATTAACTAGTATAATCTGCTATCCTAACAGTATGATAACTTTGTACTACAGACCTAACAATTATTTCTTTACATTTCAGTGAGTAACACGGCAGTCAGTCAAGTACCATCAACCAACCCTCCCCCATACGGACCTGTCGGCTACGGATATCCCGGTTTTGGTCCCCCACCAGCATATTCCCAGTTTAATAATGTGCCTCACGGAGGCACCGTCCCGGCCTATCCACCACCACCGGCAGCTAACTATTAAGAGTTGCTATCTCCTTTCGGCTTTTATCACTTTCCCGAGACTGACACTTATTATATTTCGGTCATAATACACCAGAGATGGAGGGGGATACAATTGTGTAATTTACCTTGACAACTGGAACGTTGTCTAGCAAAACTAGATTTTATTTGGTATGTACAGTTGGTGCTAACGTTTCATTGATATCTTCAAAACTAAGACATTTCCAAATTAGAACCATTTGTTTCTTAACGAAAAAAGCTTATTCATCCTAGATCAATGTATTCAGTGTAACTAAATTAGATAAATTTCATGTGAATCTTATTGAACATTAAAGAGAAAGTGAGTGATATATGCATTTATACATACAATTACTTTTTTCAATAAAGTTGTTTTTTATAACTCAAGCCAGAAGAAAGGAGTTACGATTTTATCCGACCACCTCATAATTCTTACACTTCAACAATGATAAAGATTTTAAAAATCCTTTAAATAATTGATAATGAGACGTGTATTGTTTTATTTCGCATCTACCGTAAAAACACCATTAGTTTTCAATCTCATTTAAAATATTAAACTTTTCAAAGAACATTATGTCAAACTTGCTTAAAATATTTTAGATTCATCCCAAATTTATCTATCAAACTTTTTTAATTTTGTCCAAGTTATAAACGCCATTGTCTCTCAAACTAATTGAAAATATATCCGTTTTTACAGATTGTTTCTCAAAATATCTAACATTAAAACACCGTTGTCTGTCAAACTCCTGTAAGATAATCCAGACTAGTTTTCTTAAAATAGCTAACATTAAAACAGTATCGTTTTGTTCTCTTCTGTTTTTTCTTCTTAACACTGATTAGTGCATGGAACTGTGTATATTTGATCAGGGCTGTGCAATTTAATTCAAAGGTAGCAAAATCCGGAAATTCCGTTTATTGATACGCATAAATCAGACGAGAATAAGAATATATTCAGATGTTCAATAGAGCATATTGTATAGTGAAATGTCCACAAGAGTGAACTAAAGAGTACTTATATGACGCTATAGAGTTTGTCATATCATAGTTTACTTTCTATTTACACTCATGCTTGAATTGTGTTATTTTAACATTTATTTTAGGTGAAGTATAAAATATCTGTAAGGATAAGCGTATCCGTTTACTTATCATTCTCTCTATTTATCGAAGATAAAGATAAAGGTAAGATAAAGATGATGTGTATTTACTACCAGATGATTATGGAAATGCTTTTCAGATGTAAATAAGTGACAATTATATCTATCCCATCTATAAGCATCATCTTCATTGAGGTAGCTGTCAAAAAGTGACTAATATACTTTGAAAACTAGTCCAATGTAGTCATTACTTAATGGGGATAATTGCGTGTCATTAGAAAATACAATATAGACACCACCACTCGGGAAACTTTGGCGTCAAGGTTTGAAAATCACCCTGGGTACGTTTAGCGTTAAGTGGAATTGAACACGGGAAGTATAGCCTTATGGAAAAGTGGGGTTGAATAAGAATAGAACAGGTGAGGTGATGTCACAAGTCACGACACTAAACAGTTGACGACTAGCGGGAAGTGGGTTGCGGGTAGGTTCAGCAAGTTCAGCTATATTTGCGAGTGGCGGGTAAGTTTACTTAGTTCAGCGAGTGGTGGTAAGTTCAGCGAGTGGCGGGTAAATTCAGCGAGTGGCGGGTTCAGCTAGTTTAAAAACTATACCAATTAAACAACGCTTCGCTGGGCATGTAAACAAACAAATAAATATATACTAATATGTCAAAGACAAAACAAATAATTATTATGACATATGTGATCTGTCTACATTCCAATATTGTACTTTTAGAATTGGTATACTTTACATCCTTTTCTAGAATCAGCCATATATCTACTATAATTCTCAGCAACAGTTTTTCCTGTGCACTTCACTTCCTAGTTTAAGCCAAGTCCACTTGTTTTTCACTTCATAAAAAAACATTGTTTATAGAAATATAAAAAAAAATTCGTCCTCTTTTTCTAGCTTAGCATTCTACTATCTGATTCTTATTTAATCTTCCAGATCTTCCATCTTCTCTTTTTCTTTCTTAAGTATTTATCTTGATATTTCCTTTAATTTTTTTCAAGTTGTTGATTTCCATTTTCATGCGAGGAGGAGTGTAATTATAGTGGTGACAAGAAAAACTATTATAAACTATCAACAAAAAAGATTATACTATCCCCACCCGGGAAAAAGTTAAAAACAAATGCAAAATACTTTCCACACACAGAAACTAGCAGCGAAACAAATAAAAAATATACTATCCACACGCATAAATGAGCTCAAAACAACCACAAATATACACAGAAGGGAGAGACACTTACCACACATATACTGACAACACATAAGAGAGCGAAAGAGTGAAAACAAACTACAATATATACTATCCAAACAAATCTACACGAACGTACTCGAACGTGCTGTAAGTATAACTGATGCTGTTTCATACTTTAGGTATTACTTCCACGCTTCGCACGTAGGGTCTGGCTGCCTCGAAGATGGTTTTGTAATCGGCTGCACCAGTCATCAAATGCAAAGCAGTAATGCTGATACTCTAAGGCTAACATCCCCGCCGTGCAGAAAATATTTCTCTTGTAACCACATGTACAAATGCAAGCGGTCCATCAGTTCTAAACTTCGGCATTCAGCTATTTTTTTGTCACGTGCGTTGAATCACTTTTTGCTGCAATCTTTCCCTGCCACCTTATCGAACGTGCCCGCTGTTTCCTTACCAAGAAAGCATCCAGATAAGTGTTTCTGAGGTTTTTTTCGTACGTAAAGATGTTTTCCAGGTACGCTCGATAATGGTAAGTATCCATGTTGCTGCTGACCAGTTTGTTATTCAAGTACAAATCCACTTCGCTGAACAAGGAATACATGAAAATGTTGCCTCATCGGAAGATTGATACCATCAGTTTTGTTCACTTTGGCTTTCAGGTAATAGTAACTGCTGCTCAGATCGATGTGATCTTCGGGATGTCGTTTGATTTAAATCTTGATGGGAGCTGGTACCGTCAAAGAAGAAATGGGATTAAATTCGACACATTGCGCTTTTTTCATGGTGATCGCGGTGTGCGACATGGTAAACAGATCCATTACCGACTTGGAACTTGATATGTGGTTCCACCTCCTGGTCATTGTTCGTGGTAGAAACCAGTTTGAAAGGAATGACACGTAGTAACGGTACGGAGGTGTGTCCCTCCGCGTTGTACTCTACGAAACCCTAGTATAAAAGCATCAAATTGAGTCCATCGTTAAGTTTTACCGAGGATCCAAAATTTCCCAGTAAAACTCTATATTTTTATTGATTTTCTGGCTCAAATTTTGTGCTACCATCTGTGGGATGTCCATATATATATATATATATATATATATATATATATATATATATATATATATATATATATATATATATATATTTATAGACGGCAGGATGACTGACACGCACTCTTCCAGTGAGACAACATAATTCGCTGATCTAGCTGAGTAAGTAACCTTTGGAAAGTGTGTTTGGCCAATGTGTACCAAATCTCCTACGGCCAACACACTCCACCTTTTTTTGAGAGGTGGGGGGGTCAGCCACTGTCGGGGACGAACCAAACAAGCGCTCCAAATGGGAGTCACTTCTTCGAGGGCACATCCGAAGCTCTGATGGTAAGATTGCATGTACACTCGAGCCAAATGCGGTAAGATGTCGCTGTACCTGAGAGTGCGTTGATGCGATCATTCAAAGTGCATTGAAAACGTTCCATGATGATGGCTTTGGTTTCGGGATTCTCGGTGGTGACAAAATGATTGTCACGTTTCTTTAATTCTTTATGGAAAGTCAGTGCCTTTGTCGGTTTGCCATCGAAGATGGTGCCGACCTCTTTGTTTCAACAGCAGTTTGATGGCTCGCACTAACTCACTGCTTGATTTGAAAGTCAATGACACGAGACAGGCAAATTAAGAAAAGACGTCGATGGCACACACAAAATATTTGTGGCCACTACTGTAGCTGGCCAAATGACAGACTTCAGCTAAAACGTATTGTCATTGATGATCAATGCGCTCCGCTCGTGCGCAACATCTGAAACGTTTTCGTCAAATGGATTTGTGTAAAAGTGCACGTGATTTGTTCTTGTAACAATCATTGCACTTGAGGTAAACGGAGACATTTCAGTCAGGTTTTGGCAGCCCTATACACTTTCTAAACTCCTTCGTAACATGAAGGATGGGCTGGATATTAATTTCAGTAAATGTCGGTGATCGTAACCTGTTCTGAGAATGAATCAGTATCACTAGAGATTGTCGCAGACACCTTTTTTTAATCACGGTCAGCACGCAAGAAAGATGAATTTGGTTCACTCAGCGAACTATTTGCTTATGATGACAGCACACTGCTTAATCTGAGAATCATTTAAAGAGAGAGGTGGCAGAAATATACCAGGGGGCTGATATGTATGTAACGTATACATATTTGTTGTGCGAATCGGAATATTCATATCTGTCTTCATTGGCAAATACACTTTGAGAAGGGTTTGAAAGATATAAAACTAATCATCAATGTCTACACATTAGTCTGATAACACATTTGGCAACCCACACTGGGTGCAGATGCAACTTAAATTTTAAGTCCAAATGGCATGACCTACCCGGAGTTATGCTGACAAATGTACTATAATACAAGGTAAAACAGTCAATGCATTGATTGGCTTTAAGAAGAAAACATCTGACCCATAGTTTTAAAACAGATAAAACGTGTATAGCAGGTGGCCTAGGTTGACTTGATGATCTCCTTCCTGATAGAGCAGCAGAAGGATGAGTGACACGGACCCGTTATTTCCAGTCTGTCTTCACAGTTTATGCCTCATATATGTTATTAGCCTTAGCTCAAAATCACGTACATACACTTCTTGCTCACGCTGTTAACTCGCAAGTTATGCAAATGATTGCATTTTATTCTTGATTTCACAAGAAGCATATGAGAACGGCAACAAGCACAACATACAACAGACACACACACACACACACACACACACACACACACACACACACACACAATTGTGGCAACTTCTGGTTTCATTGTAAGCAAGTATCAACAAAAGAGTAATGAGTTAATGGGGATGTTTCTACTTTGTTCTTCAAACTGAATCGATTATACGTGAACACATCACGCGCACTAGCAGGTATAGCGGTAACAATTGTACAACTCCAGGTAGGCTTAGCTAAAAGTGTATGTAACATTGCAGTCTGAAATAAACAAGAACACTCGCTGTGATTGGTGCATTATGTAAGAACTGAACTTTCTGTAAGCATATAACAAAGTTAAGCGTCTTGGCAACATGTGAGATGTTAATTCATATCTAAATCATATTTTGTATTTTTTATCTTTTTTAAAATGTGGGACACATGGGTGAAACTGGGTCTGTTGTTAATAGATAACTCTTAGCCCTGTCTAGTTCCTGCAGAGTTATCTCTCTTAAATGCAATGGAGTACCTGGTTTTGTCCCTGCCAAATTGACAATCTAAGAATGTTCTCTGTGACAGTGTGTGACATGCATGCTGAAGCAGAATGAAAAGATTATTTTTTTCACACAACATTAGCATTGAGGAAATGAAAAGGTTAGCTTAGCTTAGCTATGCAGCAGTAAATAGCCCACAGTAGTTAACAAGAGAGTTTGGCAAAATGTGTGGAATACATACTTACACTGCCCCAGTATTATTACAATTTGTGCATAGTTTAAAAGCTGTTAACACATCAAATTAGATTCAATCTAAACTAAAATACTAATCTGAAAAAATTTCCTTTGTGACATAATAGTGTGGTTTTCCAAAAACTGAAAAAGCTGAACTAAACCATCTGGGTGGATGTAAGCGGTTAGGCATCAGATTTCTATTGTCATGAGCTACGAAAAAGATCTCGCTATAACAGCTTGAAACTTGATTAAACATGAATCCCCATCGATTACGTAGATTCACTGCGTATTAGCCGTTCATTTGTAACTGCAGCTGCGTTTAAACGTATCTAGTAAACCGTGATAGCTTAGCTAGTAGAGAGTCGAATTCGTAATGCAAGGGTTAGATACCTGACATGGTCCGTCTGCTGCATAAGTGTGTCATTCGGAATGACAATTAGCTACTTTTTCATCGGCATAATATAGAGT
Organism: Unio pictorum; assembly: GCA_030141615.1. Lineage (NCBI taxonomy): Eukaryota > Metazoa > Mollusca > Bivalvia > Unionida > Unionidae > Unio > Unio pictorum. The sequence goes on along the minus strand of JARLTB010000088.1, from coordinate 3,935,835 downwards.
CGTATAGACAATAATGTATTGAAATTGTCGTTTTTTAAAAAGGGACAAAAGAAAGTAAAGAGAGACAAAACTGATATCGCACTTTAGTTGTTTTACTACACATGAGACAAGCGTTACGACTATATTGTCATAAAGTAAGTAACAGAAAGAATCAAAACCAGCAAGTTTGGCAAATCATTAAAAAACTTCCACACACAAAAAATCGAGTATTTCAATGATTACTGTGTAAAGCAGATGAATAATGCAAACAAATATCTCAAACTATATATAAACACAACGTCAAACATATATCTAGACTGATATTTACTTAAGAACACATGAATTAAGAATCCTAATCATGAATAAATGAATGGCTCAATTCCATCCTAATCTTCAAGACTCTAGTTCGACTATATGTCGCAATATAACATCGCATGAAAGACTTCACTACCTTATTCCGAAATATCTACTCTACAACCGCGACATGCGTCACAGTATTCAACTAAATGACTTTACCTAGCTAATCATAATTCAGAACTAGTGAATATCTTTATTATTAGAAACTTGCCAACATGTATTTATGTATCCTATCCAATCAGCAGGCCAATAGTGAAACAGATAAATTATATACAGACATGTACCAAATATTACACAAAATACGAATATACATAACAGAGAGAAAGACAGACAAACAGGCAAACCGATATACATATTGTGGCTGGAATTATTATTTTTACTCCTAAGGCATTGAAACTCATAAACGCGTGTCATGTTTTTACGTATAATGTATAAGAATACCTTCTAACGTCACAATGAGGTCATGATACTATAAAAAGTTACAGCAAAATGTCTGATTTTCATTGATCACATAGCAAGACATGTTTCTACTAGAGTGCACATTGGGCATTCAGAAAAAGGTTATTCTGTCGGAATCTGGCCAATTTACAGCACAGGGGCTATTTACAAAATAATTTATGGGTATCGGACAGTGGATAGAAGGCTCGAGGGTCCAAAACTGTACTCGCACACCACTTCATAGCAAGCGTGCTTTATATGTCAAAAAATGGACTAAATAACTTAAACTACTTTTTTTAAAAGAATTATTACAAATGCCGATCACCCAAATGACAGAACGTTATTTAACCACAGGATAGATTGCAATTTTTTCAGTACACAATATAGAAATTGTTGACTTATTTGGTCATATTTGGATCATTCATCTGTCCATTTGTCGTACCTTTTGAGTTTAGCTCAGGAAACTGATTATTTGCGAAATAGCTGAGAGTAGGACATTCGTGTTTTGGAGAAATATATTTTATTTTTAAATTTTGTCTTTTTTTTGTATTAGTTCCAGGAATGAATCAATAATACATATGCATCCGTACGGTACATATCCAGCGGCAGGCGATTCTTTCGTAACCCAAGATCAGGCTTACCCACCACCATACTCAGAAAATCAATAGCCAATGTTGAATTTATTATTATTATTATTATTATTATTATTAGTAGTAGTAGTAGTAGTAGTAGTAGTAGTAGTAGTAGTAGTAGTAGTAGTTATTAGAGGTGGATGATGTGATGATGATGATGATGATATGAACACTGAATATAGCACACGGATAGAGCAAAAATGTTACAAAAACCCTTTAAATGATATTACATTTTTAGGTGACAAACACGGTTAAAAGAAAACAAGAACAACCTTGTGTAACAATGCACATAGAGGTCTAAGCGGTTCGCTTTAAATTATAAGCAGAACGTATAATGTAGATCTTGTTGTGGGCGGGGGACGGAAAACGAAAGTAGAGCTGGACAAAAACGAGTTTGGTCTTTCCCTAAAATGAATGGACCAGATCACTCGATAAAAAGATACTAAAATGCATGCATCATGCATGTAGAAAATGGCAATTTTATCTCTCTTACGTCTTCCATTCACAGTGTAAAACACGCGTTAAAAGATAGGTGAATCCTCAAAATCTAGGTCATGTGTGAATCTGTCTCAGGAGTTAGGATGAAAAAAAGAATATTTCAGTTTGTGTTTTGTGGGCTGTTATGTTACCAAAAAGTATAAAATCATGAGTAATGTATAGACCAAAACTTCTCTTTGGTGAGCACGAAGTCATGTGTTTTGAGCCTACTCCGTGTATTCCGTGTATTCTGTACGTAGTTACTGTTTACAAGATATTTTGATTGTGCTCAGTGACGTTGAAAAATACATTTCCTGACACGTGGTACTTAGAATTGGCGACAGAATTCGAATAAACAGATAAATGAGTATTTCGACCTAATTTGCAAAAGTCGGTTTAACAATGTTATAATCTTCATTACATTTAAGTCATGTTAGGTGTGCAAACAAAAGCAAGCACTTGCATACCTATAAACACATACAAAAATAGCAAGTACTTGCATACCTATAAACACATACAAATATAGCAAGTACTTGCATACCTATAAACACATACAAATATAGCAAGTACTTGCATACCTATAAACACATACAAATATAGCAAGTACTTGCATACCTATAAACACATACAAATATAGCAAGTACATGCATACCCATAAATACATGCAAATATAGCAAGTACTTGCATACCCATAAACACATGCACATATAGCAAGTACTTGCATACCCATAAACACATGCAAATATAGCTAGTACTTGCATACCTATAAACACATGCAAATATAGCAAGTACTTGCATACCTATAAACACATGCAAATATAGCAAGTACTTGCATACCTATAAACACATGCAAATATAGCAAGTACTTGCATACCTATAAACACATGCAAATATAGCAAGTACTTGCATACCTATAAACACATGGAAATATAGCAAGTACTTGCATACCTATAAACACATGCAAAAGTAGCAAGTACTTGCATACCTATGAATACATACAAATATAGCAACTTGATAACTTACCTGTTGTCACGAACAGGATATAACAATAAGATTGCACACTCCAGAGAGCCGCAAAATATCAAGATACTAGACATTTTATTTAACGTCGTTGGTCTGAAAACAATACATAATACACCAGCTCTACCGATATAACAATAGTATTTCATATTTCAACAGACAGGTTCGCTGATAGTACATGTTTACAGTGTAACAGTACACATGTAGACATTGCAGTGCCAATGGTAATAACAAATTTTGTACAACTTAACAAAATAATTAGAATTAAAGTTATAAAATGAAAATGCGAGTTGAAATTACATAATTAATTATGAAGTGAATATAAAATAATCATGATAAAATTCAATGAAACGTTCCGTGTAAATTTCAAAGCCATAAATTCACTGGTCTGTCAAGAATCGTAACGTTGTCAAGATGGCGTTGTCCACAACAATTCTAGAACATAGTATGGTCCACATAATGAACACTTTGTATTTCCAATGAACAGCAAAACCAATTTTTGTTCTTCTCGAATAATATCTATGTATAACATAAAACATGTCTTCAGACTAACAGCAGCAATACAAGAAAAAAGAGTGACTCCAATATATGAATTTATCTATTTGCTATGTTCTGTTCTTAAATACACTTTCTATTCGACAATAATTCACAATATACACCCACGTGACAGATCATAATACTTGTTTTTATTGATAAACACATGTTAATGTAAGCAAGAGCAAAAGTGGAAACTTAATTATTATTGAACCGTCCAAACCCAAGCAGACGTTGTTAACACATACGTAAGTATATATTTATAGATCTTATGTAATGTTTACACTCATAACAGACTCAGGTCACGTAAGCCAAATTTAACCAAATATAATTTACAACTACGAATACAAATTGTAAAACTTAAATAAAGTCATGTACCAAGAGTTACAAAAACTGTAGAGATATAGATATATATAACAGTAGTTATTTCAATTTTTGTAGCAATATTTAAGTTTGACTAGCCCATTGAAGAGGTAACCCTATAAATCAAGTGCAATTTACCGATAAATCGATATAGATAACGCACATTTACATCGCGGCCCTGAACATGTCTGAATGAGCTTATTGAATTCATTGAAATCAGAAATTGTTATCAATTTATTGGGTACGCTGTTCCAGGTTCCGAAAAGCGTCACATTTCATAGACAGCTTACCATATCTACTGGTAATTACTCTTCCTACTTTTGACATAGTTTTGTTACTAGATTGTATTGCAGTGTTTGAGAATGGCCCGATTACTCAAGTAATTAGACTTTTTTTTTAACTTTCATGGATTCTTCAGTTGCTATATATCTCAATCAAATAATATGAAACGTAGGAAAGTTTCCATTTCTGAGCAAGGAATCACGTATACAAATCATCAGACGCCATGTTTAGTACCCTACACATGTATTTTGTCAATAGTGTCCTAGTTATATTTGCTACAGAAATGCAAAGTAAGGGAGATGTAGTATAAATTTAACCTACAGTACATTTATACATTAGCTACTAATGTTGCTTAGCGTTAGTGGAGAACTAGTGGTTCAGACGTTACAAGACATGTCTTGCTGCTTTTCGACAAATACTAGACATGTAATGTGGTTGCAAAATAATAGTTTCAAATATGCAAATGAATTTCTCAGCAGTCCAATGAGCAATAAGATAGAGTTATGAGGGGTGAGTTTACCTTCGTGCTAAAAGGATGTAAGAGCTTGGTAAGGCCATATGTTGCACATAGCTGCAATTTTTTTCTTTAGAAAGCAATTAATATTTCTTTATTATGAGGAGATTAGAAACATGATCATAGAACAACAATGTATTTATGAGACATAGAATTTATATAGTAAATGTTATACTAACGTGCGAATAAAAATTTAAAAAAAATATTTGGAAGCTAAATAACTTAATAGCGAAAATATTTTGAAAAAATCTTATTTATAGTAGTTTCTTTAGTTTGCAGAGATTGTGATTTTAAGAAAAGATTCATTTGAAGGCGGGATGGGAAAAGGAATTCATATTGTGCTTATTTTTTTCCCCGCTGTTTGTAGAACAAGTATGGTCAGTGCTATTATCTTATTTGCCCTAAGTACCAGTTCAATAATATCTAGTTGTAAACTATTTAAAACCCTGTATTTCCATTTAACATTGTGATTTTTGTTTTTATCCCTATATAAACAGCTGCCCGTGTAAGTAGTCATAATCATCGTCATCGTCGTTGTTTGTCATCGTCATCACTGGAACACGGGGCCTTCAACTGCAGCATTCCATTTGTCACAGTCTTGCTGTCTGGTTTTCCTCCCTTCAGGACATTATAATTTTCTAACCGTTCTATGCCCAGCAGTATAGGCCAAGTCATATATGCTCGTTAGATCTAATGCTTTTACTCAAGGAGAACTTTGAAATGTTTCTTTGTAAGATTCTTGTGTATTGTAAATTTCTGTAAGATTACACTATACAAGCTAGAACTCTTTTCTCAATATAGAAGGTCCTTGTTAAAATAGTATCCGAACATGATACAAAAAATTTTCACCGCTATTATTCAAATAAGAATATTTGTTTGTAAAGGGAGACAAAGGGAATTTAACATGGGAAATTTAATATGGTGTTTCCAGTGTCCCTAGATAGTCTTAATCATTCATATAATCTGGGACAAGTGCAAGTGGGTGACCTCAATCAGGTTGAACAGTATGGCAAAGGGCTGACCTGGACACGCGGTCCTCTCTCTCTCTCTCTCTCTCTCTCTCTCTCTCTCTCTCTCTCTCTCCATATATATATATATATAGAGAGAGAGACAGACAGACAGACACACAGACAGGCAGACAGATATATATATATATATATATATATATATATATATATATATATATATAGAGAGAGAGAGAGAGAGAGAGAGAAAGAAAGAGAGACAGACAGACAGACAGACAGACAGAGAGGGAGGGAAGGAGAGAAAGAGAGAGACAGAGACGTGATTAGAGACAGGGTTAGAACAAGAAGATAGACTATTACACAAACATAGATTTATCAATATAAATCCATCACACACAAATTCGACTAAATATTGTTTTAGACACGATATAATAGATTTCGTTCCGAGGCATTTTCTCCACAACATTCTTCTTGTTCTTTTTCTCCTTGTTCTTCTTGTTCTTCTTCTTGTTCTTGTTCATCTTCTTGTTGTTGTTCTTCTCTTCCTCCTCCTCCTGTTACTCCTCCTTATTATTCTTCTTCTTCCTCATCCTCCTCTTTCTCTTTCTCCTCCTCCTCTTTTCTCTTTTTATTTTCTTCTTTTTTTCAATTATTTCATTCCATCTTCTAATTTGTTCTTAATTCTCTTCTTCCTCCTTCTCCTCCTGTTCTATTTGATTAGGTATCTTATTAGTTCCTTAGAAATTTTCAAATTATTTATCTCCATCATGAAGCTGTGTGCACTAAAACACCCTTTCTCGAATCTCACCAGCATCTCTTCTACCATTCCCAGATCATATATTACTACTTGCATTTAAAGCATATTCTCCAGATGGGTTTTGTCATTGTTAAATTAGTCAAGGTTGAATGGCGCGATTCATGAACGCTACGTTTTACATGTCTCATAGCACGGACGTAAGAGAAAATATCCATTTACTCTAACTACCTATATCGTATACTAAAAGTTCATATGTGATGAGAGCGCCAACCTAAATCACGATTTTTAATAAACCGACACTCACTAATACCAAGATAAGGTCTCTGCAGCTTTCACTCTTGCCGTTGTCTCCAACTCTTCGTCCCAGTTTTCCATCAGTGGGAGAGCAGCTCTTGACACTAGGGGTAGTGGCTGTGGATATGGCTGATCTTGTAAAGGAGGTGGTGGCGTCCCAACCTCACCAATGGCTTGACCTCACACGTTTGCCTAAGTATGACGTGAGGTAATATCTATCTTTTCTTTCTCTACTCCTCTTCTCTCTTCATTGTATTCTCCTCTTCTCTAGTCTGGCACATGCTGCAATGGTCCCCATAGCCAGCTCATACAGGAATTGACTGGCATACTCAAAGTGCATTTGGAGTTCCAATACTTTGTTGATTCTGCTCGTTTTTTATGTTGACTAGTCAACAAGGAACGCTACTATTTATATTCCTTACACAAAAACTAGTAAGTTGAATTATAGTATTGTGAGCCCACTAACACAGCTACGTAATTAATTCCTCCTGGAATTCCTCCCCAAAGCTTTTATGTACTGAATTAGAACTATTTCATTTGGTCGTCAGGTCGGAGGTATAATTATGACCTATCTACCTGAATGTGAGCCCATGGGTGAGTGGGAATAGACCCAACACACACTAAACCCTATCAACCAAACAGGTCCGGTAATGGTGTGCAATAGCACAAGTTGTGATAAACGCGGGTGAAAATAGTTTCACATGTCCGCCATTTTGAGCTATCCGCGTGTTGGAAAGGAAGGACAGGTACTCAGCGTGCCAGCCCATTGATGTTGTAAACCTTGAAACGTAGGGTCCGTACGTATTTCAAATCTTGTCCAGTTTTACTAATGGAAAGAAAAATACCAATAATGTGTAAGCTCCTTGTGCACTTAAATCAAGTCCATAAAGTGGTAAACGTTTTCATCTTTCCTAACGTTACTAATATTTCTAGTACAAAGTGTATATATTGTTTGTCCCTAACAGTTCGAATGTTAAAAATGTATATGCGACATAAATAACTGGAGTCACTGTCAGATAAACATAGTTTGGTATTTTTGAAGCATATTAGTAAATGATCAAGTCAGGGTTTGTAATAGAGCTTACCAAATGAGAGCCCTATTTCAGGCAATGAAAGAAAATGATTTATTTTCATTTTTGCTCTCTCCAGGCAATCCGGGGTAGCTTCCCTGTATATGCGGTAGACGGTATTCCATCTTTCAGCTAGTTCTTTCAGGTTGCATTCCAGTGACGGGGTAACAGCATAGTATTCCCTAACTTTCGCCAAGGATATCATCATGCTTAGAGCTGCAGGTAAATCCAATTATGCAATCCCAGTTGCACTCATATTCTGCCGTCACGAAGTCACTGCGTCCAAGTCCTGTCTGGTCCATGTTGACAAGGCAATTTTGGGTAGCTGCTTGATATGCGGTCTTCCAGCATTTCGTCGTTCGGCTAATTCTCTATTTCAATTTTCCATAGAAATGGGGGAAAAAAATTCACTGAGGTAGCATTCCATGACGGGGCACCACCATAGTATTCCCTAACTTTCGCCAAGGATATTATCTTGCTTTAAACTGCAGGTACTCCGATTCTGCAGTCCTAGTTGCATTCATATTCCGCCGTCACCAGGTCATGAGGCCCAGTTAAGCCGGTCCTGCCTGGTCCGTGTCCACCGCCTGAATGAATATAAACTAGCAATACACACATCACCATCAAAACATGAAACGTGGATACCAAAAATAAATACGTTTACTTTCTAACTACAGACACACTTTATTACCGCTCATACATACAAACACACACACTATTTTACAAAAACAGAGAAACGAAGTATTTATAGACACACTTCTATTTTTAACCTACAGACAAACACACATAAAGACAAATATTTTGGTATTTTTAAAACGTTTCCATTTAACTGGAACACTCATAATAGGCAGACAAGAAGACAGGAAAGGTGTGTTTCAAGTTCGCAGTTGGTCTCTCACTCGATTTTTGCCGTGTCAAGGTCATCCATCTTGTTGGTGACTATCCCCTTGTAACCATTTTTATACTAGTGTGTCCGTACAGTAAAGGGGAAGTGTTGCACTCGCTTCTTAAACACAATTTGCTGCAGTTTTTCCTAATGTTAACTGACGATTGGGTGTGTGGATAAACGTTCAATCTCGTGAGGCTCGTAGGTGATCACTTTAAATGTTGATCCTCTCCGGACTCCAAGTCTTCTTTCAATACCACAAAGTTCACCACTTGACTGGTGTGATCATTGAGATTTAGTCCTTTTACTTTACACTCGGTGTGCACTTCTCCTTTGTGGATCCCGATATTCGTAGCCGTAATTTTTTAGACCGCAACCTGCAAAATTAATAATCTTGTCGTCGGGGTGTTCTTTCGTCCAGGCTCATGAACGAACTCATTCGATGTCAAAGTGACACTCACCCAGGCTATTGATGTAGATGCAACGGTACGTTTCAAATTACAGCACACTATATCCTAGCAGTTCTAAAGCTTCGTGCAATTGTAAGCGAGCATGGTCTGTCATGTAAGACGCAATCATGATATTTCCAATTTCGTCAGCCTATATAAAGTCTATTTCTTTTTCGTAATCCATGTGTTTTATGTGTTTGTGTTTATTGTGAATCATCTAAAAGTAGCGAAAAGGTTCTGTCAAATAATCCGTCTGGGTAAACACGGTCGTTGTGCCACTTTCCCACAAACAATTTGACATCACTTTGGCAAACGATCGTCGTCCTTCGTTACTCTCGATGTGGTCTAAATTAATTTCTTCTTGCTCAAAATATTTGTCCTTAAATTGGTCTTGGTTTTCGGGATTCTGACACCATAAGGACAGCCACTGGCTTATTGTTTTAGTTTCAAAAAGGCATCCACGTAGTCCGCGAAAATACCCTTCTGTTTCTCGTCGCCCTTGTGATACTGATCTGTCTTGTGAGGGTAAATTTGCTACACTTCTAATAATTGGTATCTCAGGTCCAGATCTTTGAATAGTTCTACACACGTTCCTGTTGAACGTTTCCTCCTGAGTGAGCTGACATGGCTGGTCTTTGTTGCACATTTTGGCACAATTACGGCACAAAGGAAACATACGTTTCCCTGGAAATGATGAGGTAAAATGGGATGTTAAAAGTCCGTGCTGACTGTTCCAAAGTGGTTTTTCAGGGCTTCGCTATGTAGATGTTGAAAAGTGTGGGTGACAGGACGTATTCCGACTGTTGTCTGGAACAGTCCCCCTCACCACATAACCTTGGGCATTTATTGCACTGGTAACCTTGGCGTATAGCTGCTTGATGGTATTGGTCAACTTTTGACCCATGTTGTACTTCTTCATTGTGGCCGACAATGCCTCATGCCACACTCTATCAAAGGTCTTTTTGAAATCTATGAACATATGACAGATGTCTTATTGATGTTTCGAATACTTTTCTTACAGAACCCTGAGTGGACAGTGGCAGCAGATGCTTTATCTGCTCGGGAAATGGACGCACCGGCCCATCCACGAGTATCCTGCTGCCTTGCAGGTCGGCTTTGGTTAGCCAGATGTTAAGCGAGTAAACCCTACAAAAAAATCCGGAGTGGAGACACTAAGGCAGGTGGACGATGTATTACATCTCCTTCTGACAACTCCTTAGTCTGGAGAGGGATGGGCTCCGCCAGACTATCTACGCCCATGACACACTGATAATGCTGGACACATCAATAATACATATATCATGTGTTCATAGAGAAAAAGATTAATGTACTAAAAAGCCTCTAATCTTCAGTAGGTAAATATATCGTACTAAATAATCTGCATTGATCACTACCAGGCATTTGGTAAGGAATACATGTTTTAAATCAGGCAATTAAATAATACTGGGTAAGGATACAGCTGAGGACATACAAAAGATGATCTCAGCAGACCAGAACATCGTGCAAAATCTTGGAACAATAGAAACTTTATATGTGTTCGTTTATAAATGTACACAATCATTTCTATGACAATCTTTGTAATGTTTCCAAAATGTTTTACCAAAAGATGTCTGATTTTTAAGCTTTGTTTTGATATTAAAATGTTGATTTATGTTTTGTTTTATAAATAATTATACTTATATTTAATTGCAAATTCTTTTTTAAAGAATGCCAAAGGAAAATAAACTAACAAAATAAAATTGAAAAAAAATCAGTATAAACCCATTGATTATTCACTTCTTTATATTAGGATTGTTCGCTGAAACCTTCGGCAAGATTTTCAGATACGTTGGCTTACTCATTATCTAGGGCTGGACACTCAACCGGTCAGCTGATGTGAAAAAAGTAACCCTCTCCCAAGACAGTCAACTTTGTTTAAACTTTTGTTATTGTTGCAATATGATACAGTGAGATTAGGCAAAAGTTATAACATGTTAAAATAGCCATCTCACTACAAAATTCAAGTGTTTCAACATATTTCAAAGTGAAAACAGCCAACCAGAAATTTAAAACGAAGACGTGAAACACAATGACACAGTGACAGCATTTGCTGTATGAATACATTTTTGAAATCGTTTGGTACACGTTTATATTTGCATGCATGTTGCAGAATTCTATAGTTTCCATTTGCATCGGTCTCTACCCTAAGCATCAAATCTAAGCTAACAGCTGATATGGTATTAACAGTAATTTTCTTATCAACTTAGTTATTGCAGTTATTGACTACGCTTACGACAGAACACGAACAAATGCAACTTGGTTTCTTTCACACCGCTGGAACAAAAAGGAGTTTCAATATGTTTAATGAGATTACAATTAGATTTATAACGTTTCTTTCACACTAAACATATGTGTTAATGAAGATCTAATTTTTAGTATCGTATACTACTTCCAAATTGTAACCTTTAAAACATGTATTAACATAAATACCTATTCTAGAACTAATTCAAATTTTTCTCTATTTACTTACTGCTTTGTTGCCTTAAATTGAATTTGTAAATGTTTTCATTGGCTTTCAATGTCATGTAGAAATAATAAACATCCTAGTGAATTCGGAAAAGGCTTTCTCTTCTTTCTATTAAATATATTTAGTTTGATGAATTTTAAGTTGGAGATAACAAGATATTACAATATCGAAGATAGCTTGTAAAGTTTTTCTCCCTCGTCGATACAAACATTGTAAATATATGTAAAATATATGCCAGACGATATTAAGTTTTAATAACAAAATATAATTAAGCCTTATCATCTCATGACGTAAGGGATAAAATTACCTGGTCATCTTGAGACAGAGAAAAACAAACTTGAGTAGAATGAAAACCATGCGCTTGCACTCGCTCTAATTATTTTAACGGAATCCAAGTCCCAACAAAGGTATGTGTATATGATTTGTCTTCAGTATTACACGATAACTAATGGTGCAAATTTACAATATCCTCTTAAGAAATCGGTCGTACTGTAAATATTTAGCTAGAAACAGGTCATTTATTTTCAATTTATATCATGTCTTAATGTCTATATAATATCATATCTGAAGGCTTCTATACTATCATGTCTGAATGCCTCTATAATATCATGTCTGAAGACCTCTATAATATCATGTCTGAATGCCTCTATAATATCATGTCTGAATGCTTCTAGAATATCATGTCTGAATGCTTCTATAATATCATGTCTGAATGCTTCTATAATATCATGTCTGAGTGTCTCTATAATATCATGTCTGAATGCCTCTATAATATCATGTCTGAATGCCTCTATAATATCATGTCTGAATGCCTCTATAATATCATGTATGAATGCCTCTATAATATCATGTCTGAATGCCTCTATAATATCATGTCTGAATGCTTCTATAATATCATGTCTGAATGCTTCTATAATATCATGTCTGAATGCTTCTATAATATCATGTCTGAGTGCCTCTATAATATCATGTCTGAATGCCTCTATAATATCATGTCTGAATGCCTCTATAATATCATGTCTGTAGGCCTCTATAATATCATGTCTGAATGCTTCTATAATATCATGTCTGAATGCTTCTATAATATCATGTCTGAATGCCTCTATAATATCATGTCTGAAGGCCTGTATAATATCATGTCTGAAGGCCTCTATAATGTTTTTGGTATGTCGTGTCACGATTCCAATTATGTATAATCAAACTAATTGATCAGTCATTTCATTTTTAAATGCAAATTAAGCTTCCTTTTTCAAACAAGAATGAAATATATAACGTTTCGTAGAAGTGTAACTAGATTACGATAGTGTAAGTGAAGGCATGTATTTTATAAAAAGACCATATGAAATGGTTCATTTACATATCAGCTAAGAAAGTGGAGAATGACCTCACTAATACTTAATTTTTTAGAAACTTCCTGGTACATTTATACAAGTGTATCAGTCCGAATGTTTACGTAGAGCACTCGGGCCATTAACTGACAATTACTCCAGAAAAAGTTCATGTATGTATTCATACGTATTGTGTTGCCCGTGTTCTGAAGTTATAGAAATGGGTAAACAATTTTGAATAACAATGTCAAAGAGTTCAGATTACATAGGTATCGCAGATCCATTTTCTCTTAGATGGAATGTTTGTCAAGTCTAAGATATTTATGACAAACTAAAATATGAGCTGAAAGCATTCAAAACTATTTATATCACGTTTTTGTAACAAAACAACAAAGTAATATAAACAACATGGGTTCACGTAAATTTATTTTTCCTATTGTCAGTCCATATCCCCAACAATACCCCCCCCCCCACCATCTCTCTCTCTCTCTCTCTCTCTCTCTCTCTCTCTCTCTCTCTCTCTCTCTCTCTCTCTCTCTCTCTCTCTCTCTCTTCGTCGTAAGTTACTGGCGAAATATTGGATTTTTTCGTTAGATATTAGAAGGCAGTTTACTAGGCTTAAAGTGAACATACCTATCCTTATTCGCGAATTTGATGGAAATTTCCATTGGAAATCCCCTAGGTTAAGGGCAGTTTATTGTGTCCAAATTCAGGTTACAGTCTTTATATCAGTTTAAGGTAAACAAAATTTTTTAATTCCCTTTTTATGTTCAGCTTTAAAATCTTTGTAAGTTATGTTCAGATTTAATTTTAGAAGAATTGTTAATTTAAAATGTATTCATTGGAATTACCAAGTTCTCACTGACATTTAGGACTAAATACCAATTTTGGGAGTATCGTGAATTTATTTAAGGACATTTTTTATTATATTTTTTGATACATTATGGCTCTTTACATATCATCTCATTCAGGCAATAGGCATATCAGCACATGGTGTATTGGAATTCATTCGGAACACTCTTTACCCATTGACTTTTTACAGACCTTTTATTATTAATTGGGATTTAATTCACAATCATATATGTTCCTTTTACATTTACATTTTATATTCTAACGAAAAAAAAATGATTTTTGTTAACAGTTATTAAACTCGATTGCATCAGTTTTTCTGTTACTATGATAAGACCATATAGTTGTAACATCGTGTGCTAATTGAATATATGTGTATGAAATAACATTTTGAAATAGGATTTGGACAATGAATGAGTAACCTTTATTAATATTAATATATATATAAAGAGTGACGGACAGAGAAAGATATACTGTGTTCAGAGATCTGCCACTTCTTATGGATGTACTTTGGACAATTCCACATAATATAATGTAATATTCTGATTGAGAAGTACAAGCAAAAGATTTCTTTGTATTTTGAAAACAATGATTCTGATAATCAATGGAATAATTATATTCTTTTATGAATTTTGACGTATATTATCCACGATAAGAATACACTGAACACGAATTTGAAATACGCATTGATTGAATATGTTCATGAAAAGACAATGAAATATTATCTATAGAAACATAACACTAAATACAACATGGAATATGCATTGGGTAAACAAAGTGAATGAGTATAGAATACGTACAAATGAAAAATTCGTTGATAATAATGCCATTATTTATGTGAAGTGGGCAAGACATAATTCTGAACAGTAAATAATATTTTAACACAAAACGTTAAAATCAGCATGTGTCCGGTGGTCATGTACATATTTATTTATTACTAATTTTCAAGAGGATAGTTCATCATACAAGAGAATAATGGATATTTTTCATCGAGTGAGTGAGATACTCAGTATTTTCTCTCATGATTTCGAAACTCGTGAAAATACATATGTTTTCCACCAATGAAACGTATTGGCTAGCAAAAGTATAACTGGTTGAAGTAGCCGATTCTTACTGGGTAACGTGCGATGTCAGCGGTGTACCGTTGATGTTTTAATTTGTAATTATTAACAGATAAAATACAGTAACATTATTCTCCTTCCGAATTCAAAGGGTTTCGAAAATCTGACATGACCGGTAAAGCCTGTAACTTCTTAAACCCGGTTTTTAAAAAAAGTACTTATATAGCCGTAATTGTAAAGACTGACACCAGTAAGTGGATCGCTTATTGAATTGACATGTAATCCGTTTACAAAGTTAAATTGAATAGCACTTCCCATAATGAAATTTAAATATCACGTTACACTTAGACTGCGACGGTTATAGGTTGTTATAGCGTGAATTTGCTATAGTGTGACTTGAATTACCATAAACTAAGTGGAGGCATGTCTTTTATATATAGTTAGAAGGACATGGTTCATTTACACACCAAATGAAAAATAGAGAATAACCTCGTTTCGTCATTTAAAAACTTCTAGGTACATTTATAGAAGTATTTCTTTTCAAACCTTCCTTGTACATTTATACAAGTGCATCCGTCCGAAAATAGGGTAAAGCGTTGTTGTTATTAACTCAAAATGTTATTCAGAAAATTTTCATGATTCATTAGCATTGAGTTGGCCAGGTTTTGATGTTTTGGAAACGGGTAAACATCCTGGTGTGGAAAATAATGACGTCAAACATCTCACATGACTTGGATCTACGCATGCTTTTGTCCACTCATAAATACCAGCAACACACATGGATGATTGTCAGCTGGTTGCACGAACAATCAACTATAAATATAGCCCTTTGGTTTTCAAAACATAGGTTAAATACAAATAAAGTATAACTATTAGTACACACACAAAATATAAATGAAACATTAATAGCATATCTACACTTACAATGTTGGTTTTCTGGTCAGTCCCTTCACACCCAACTCTCTCTCTCTCTCTCTCTCTCTCTCTCTCTCTCTCTCTCTCTCTCTCTCTCTCTCTCTCTCTCTCTCTCTCTCTCTCTCTCTCTCAGTTGGTCTGCAAGCATGTCACTTATCCTCCAATGGAACCAGATATTTCTCGATCTCTCTCCTAGATCCATCAATGGTATCGTCGCAAGCCACTGGCCACAATCTGTGAAAATATTTCATAGCGTGGAGAAGACTAAGTTTTTGAAACCCCTTTTTCGGCCTATTTGCAATTTGTCTGTAAAGCTATGTTTTCGTCATTAAAAGAGTAATTTTAAGGTCGCTTCGTCACTGACAAGAGTAATTGACCATTATATTAATCATACGATTTACATCAATAATGCATTGAATTGCAATTTCTTTAGTATGCGAGCTCCATGTTATATACTCAAGTGCCCATTGTCCATATTAACACTTTGCAAAACTTAAATAAATAAAAAGCTACGCAGTCATATGTAAATTTAAAACATGATGGGATTTTTTGACGCACGCATGGAGAGGAAACGGTGTTTCATTCAAGAATGAATTACCTCCCTATGCACATACTTGAGCTAATTGAATATGATCATGTCAGACAGACAATTTGAAAGGGTAAATGGACGATGAATGAGTAATCTCTATTAATATGGTACGATATATATATATATATATATATATATATATATATATATATATATATATATATATATATATATATATAATACAAATCTATATTGAATGAAGAAGGAAAAATAAATATGTATTAAACAAAATAGCATTCATTACTAGACTAAGAATCACTCCTATTTTATTCTTCATTTCTCCCGTAATCCAGCTGATCGTATGGGAGCCATGTCTAAATTTGCGATAAACTCTTTCTGTTTTTCCTTGTTCTCCACAGCTCATTAGGAATTGCATAGTCTGTGAAAGTCCGCTCTCTGATGTTATATTCCCATCTCTTCTTTTTTATATCCCGTTTTCTCTTCTCACTGTGAGCAGTAGGATTGCCTTTGTCTGGTCAAAAGAGCGTGAGACGTGACCATCTAAGTTTGCGTTTCTTTACGGTGGGGAGCAGATCTTCATTTGGTCCACTTGCAAATTGAATTCAAACGTTCATCTCCTTGTTAAAGACGTTGTCTAAGTATGCGATTCTCAGGATCTTTCGATAATATGTCATCTCTAAAGCATTGATTGTTTACACTTGGTCTGCTGTCTGGGTCATGTCTCACATGTATTCAAGCAAATGGACATGACGAAGGAACGTATAAGCTTTATTTTGGACCCAAAGTACAAGTTCCTATTAAGAGTTTAATTTAGTAGCATGTATCTATATATTTAATTCCGTACTTGTTATTATGACCAGTTTAGATCTAGTTTAACTGTCTGCGCGTATGTGTGTCTGTATATCAGGTTGTCGGTCTGGATGTCTGTATGTCTGTATGAGGATGAATGCAATTGTTATGTTGATCAAAACTAAACATATTCCTTACAACTGATGGTATTGTTTCAATTTAATACAAATGAGTTACTTTCATTACATGATATTATTTAAATCTCACTTTCATTTCGTTACCTTTTCGTGTACGCGAATCCAATCTTAAGCTTAGAAATTTCGCTGATCCCCACATAGTAGTTATTGTACTGTGTGTGTGTTTGTGTGTGTGTGTGTGTGTGTGTGTGTGTGTGTGTGTTGGATTTTTAACGTAGTTTGACCAATTTTTGTCTGCAGTGTGTCAGTTTATTCTGATGTCTAACACAGGGGCATCATGTCCCAGACGTCCCAATCGTACGTGACTAGCAAAATGTATACCGTTTTAAGCCGGGTTACAATTAATTCTGCGCAGAGTGTTTCATTTTGGGTAAGATATATATTGTATAGTAATAAGTTAAATGATACAAAACCAGTACATAGACAGAATATTGATTTTACATGTATGTTTCAAGCAGCAGAATAGTCTTTACAAAGTTTAATTGAATAGCAGGTCAGGAAAACGTCATCACTGCACTCAACTGTGACACAGATTGCCATACTGCACATTTGATTGGGTATGTAAACACATGTTCAAACTGGTTTTTATATCTTCCTTGTAAATCGTATGATGTTATTGGATAGCGACGGAGTGGAAACGTCTTGTTGATTGCATTTATTCTAGGATAACATTCAAAATGTTAGAGTTTTACTTTATTATAGCTTGTACGCTTTTACTTGAAGGTAGGTATGTTATTGTGTGTGTTTGTGTGTAGTTTTCTTAATTCTGTACAATGGCACATGCATTAGAAGGTATATGGACATTTATTTTCCTCTGTAAGTTTATGAATGACCTTGTGGAAGGTCAGAGATGTAGACAATACAGCATCGTCTGTATAAGACAAATATATAGATGAAGTGGAATCAAAATTAATTCCGATCTTTATTACTAAGGGATAAAAACAGAAGGACAGTAAATAAACATACCAAATACTGATTGGTATGTACGAACACAACAGACTAACGATGATTATATATATATATATATATATATATATATATATATATATATATATATATATATATATATATATATATATATATATATATATATATATATATATATATATATATATATATATATATACACTCTTTTTTAAAATACTCTTCAGTAACCAAATCTAATTTTCTATACTACTTATTTCAGCTTAAATTTAATCATTTTAAGTTTTATTTTGTTCATGTTTGTGCATTTTTGTTCATTTGTGTTCGCTTTCATCCAGGTATGATCACGTCTATTCTATTTTGGAATGTATGTACCACGTTAGAAAGCGTGACTCGTACCTTTACACGTTACTGATACTAGAGATATAGCGAGGATACCTATAGCCTTCACGTAAAAGAGAAATATACGTGCCGTTTTCAGAAATAGAAATTTAAAGAACAATCTTCACTTCTAAAACGATTGAGAATTCAACGCTAACGTTTGTCCTTTCAACTGATAAAATTAATCTTTCCGTGATTTTCTGAAAGATGTTACCGTAATGATGCTCTACCAGCATAATGTGATGACACGTACATCTTATAGTTCTTATTTATTTATTATTAAATACTGGATTTTTCAAAACTTTGCAATCCATTAGCTAAATATAATTCTGTGCCATATTGATTCCCATTGATGTATAGGAAAATACCCTCTTGTTACTGAATAATAGATACGTTTCTTTAAAGTGAAACTATGGTAGGTGTTTTCAGGATGCCAAGGTCGGGTTATGTGCCATATGTTTAATTAAAAGATTATGTGTTGGTTACAAATCCAAGAAAAATGTATATATTATTTGAGGAACCTGTAAGACATGCTAAAAGCCGTTTATTGTAAAGTGATGGAATACAGGAGCAGATGACTTGTGGTATAACACGAGGATGTTGACACGTCATGGAATTTCCAATTCAATTGGTTTGTTTGGTTTCAAGATGGCTGCCAGAGCTAGGATCTAGTGTAAATCTCAATTGGTGGCGTTTTTTTTTTTTTGTTAAGTTAATAATGCAATGGAGTGATTCAGGCTGAAGTATTAGTGTTTGAACGTTTCCTCGTAGGATGTATGTATTCACAATTCCGGTGTACGATGCAGTATGGAAGGAAAACCTTATTTTATATATATATATATATGGAAACGTTTTCTTTATTATTTCTATCATGTGTTAGGACCTACAGTGAATATTTGGGATGACTCGCTATTGTATGTGGGTAGTAGTAATATGGGACGATTTGGTCATAATGGAAATGGGACAATCTAGCGACAAGGGAAATTGAACATGGGAAATATTATTTGTATATGGGTGTGTCTAGCGACAAGGGGAAAATGGAGGCAAAGAAAGCAAATATCCTTTCGAGGTACATGAGTGATACTTCTTCTTCTTTTATTTTCTGCCGTTGTTCCACCACCTTTTGATTTTACCAATGATTCCCGCTTTCTTCTTCTTTTCGTCATCGGGAATCCAGTTATGATGTCCCATAGCTCTAAACATTTCCTGAACTTTGATCCATCTCTGATTTAGTTGATCAAAGTCCTCTTTTTTCTTTTTGTTTGTTTTGTTCCTTCTCTCCTTAGCCCAGTTATCTTTAATCTTGGTCACCTCTTCTTCCATCACCTTTCTCATCATTACTTCTGCTTTCTTTAGTCGGTGTAGTCCCCACTTCACATATTCTCACTCTATCAAATTTAATGTTTCTTCTAGAAAGCGCCTGACTTTGATGACATTATCAAGTGCCTCCTTCAAGTCCCCTATTCTTATATATTTTGTTTTAATAAGTCTTCTTAATAACTTTCCTCCTTTATCATACCTTCTAATAGATCTCTCGCTAATTCAAAATTGTTTACAAAGTCCAGGTTACACTGAAATTCTTCCTCAAGTCTTTCCACCTCATATTCTGCATCAATGATCCCAAACCAGCTGTCTCGGAGTTGGATAAACAAGTCGATGGCCATCTTGATGTGTTCAAAATTGAATGGCTCACATGACGGACGATTGCGTATATATATATATATATATATATATATATATATATATATATATATATATATATATATATATATATATATATATATATATATATATATTACTATCCAATATCACACCATCTACCATCCACACACACGGGAAGCAGCCAAAACAAACCACATAATTTACTATCCAATATCACACCATCTACCATCCACATACGCACGGGGAAGCAGCCAATGCAAACCATATTATTTACTATACAAAATCACACCATCTACCATCCACACACACGGGGAAGCAGCCTAACCAAACCATATACTTTACTATCCAATATCACACCTTTTACTATCCGCACACACACACGGGGAAGTAGCCACACCAAACCATATAGTTTACTATCCAAAATCACACCATCTACCATCCACACACACACGGGAAGCAGCCACACCAAACCATATAATTTACTATCCAAAATCACACCATCTACCATCCACACACACGGGGAAGCAGCCAAACCTAACCACATAATTTACTATCCAAAATTACACCATTTACTATTCACACACACATACACACACACACGGGGAGGCAGCCAAAAGCAAACCACATAATTTACTATCCAATATCACACCATCTACCATCCAAAAAAGAGTCAGTGTTTATAATCACACTACTCCTATCTCATACCCATTAGCAATTTGAACAGTCTCTTTTCTAGAGATTTGGTTAGCCCTGAGAAGGGCTGTTTTTTTAAAAAAAAACTACTAAATGCACCTGGCTAATGCTGACACCTCCCAGGTCTAGCCCCGCACACACATCTCCTACTCCAATCATTCTCCCAATTGACTCTTGTCACTGGGAGTGCAGAGGAAGTTTGAGTGGCTTCACTATCCCAATCTTCCGTTTGAGGGATAGTGAAAGCCTGTTCACGTCTTCCTATATTCCGCAACCGTGGATGAAGTTGTGGTTGTTGCGACTAGGGCTGAGACTGTGGTTGACGAGCTGATTCTGGTGGTGAAGTCGTCCTCACCTCAGGTTTTACCTGACAGACTTTAGTCATCATGAGGCGAGGCAAGATTGGTCTTCTCTTGTCCTCCTCTTCTTTCTTTTTTTTCTCTCCTTCTCTGATTTTTCAATTCTGGTCTGTTCTTCTAAGGCCTCCATAGCCAGCTCGTCCAGGAGACGTCTTGGATTCTCCAGGTGCATCTGAAGCTCCCTAAGTTTGTTGAGTCTGCTCATCTTCTTTAGGTTGATGTGCCAACGATAGGTAGCCAGACTGACTGACAGATTGACTGACTGATTTAAATAAAGTGGTGTTCGCCCATTGGGCATGTACGACTAGTTAATGCCCCGTTTGGGTCTAATTAATTGATTCGAGGGAAGTGAAAGGTGCCACACCTCCCTACGCTTTAATGCACCATTTGGTGATATTTGAATTAATCCGATTTCGAGACATTTCTGTCTCACGGGATATAATTGATGTTCTAACAAACGAATGGGAATGGATACACTCATTCGTTGGCAGCGGTATTACATGTCAGCAGGAGGCAAGGTGGATGGCAAGGTGGATCGGACTTTATGGAAAGAGAGTGCCAGCGTCAACAGCATCGTCTGACGTATTTAAATTGAATTTTGAATTAATCATGTGATAATTTGTGCTGCTTAATTTGAAAAAGAGGGAGATGGCATAGTTAGTATAATATTTTTTAAAAAGGGCCCTGATGGCTGGGATTAAGCCACCTTATAAATTAATATTTTGATTTCCTATTTTTCTCAACTATTTACTTACCGCATTGTGCGGTTGGCCCTGATGGCTCTGGGAATTAAGCCACCTTATAAATCTAATTTGGGGTTCTATATAAAACCTATTATTCTAATTTTTCGTTACCGCATTGTGCAGTTGGTCCTGATAGCTCTGGAATTAAGCCACCTTATAGTTCTAATTTTGGGGATCTATTTTAAACCCATTAATTCAACTATTTAGTTACCGCATTGTGCAGTGGGCCCTGATAGCTCTGGAGTTAAGCCACCTTATAGTTCTAATTTGGGGTTCTATATAATTCTAATTAAACTTTATGCCGCTCTAGGGCGAGATTAAAACTGGTTAATAAGCATGGTTAATTCTTTTGATTGAGAATCACACAGACATAAAGATGAAGAAAAGAGAGGAAAGTAGAAAATAAGGCGGTAAGAAAGTAGAAAGTAAGAGAGTATGTTAATTAGGATGTTTATATTTTCATTGTTTATATTTGTTTTTTATTGTTGTTGTTTTTTTTAATAATTAATTGTTTTTAATTTATTTATGTTTTGGTTGTTGTAAGTTAAGTAGAATTATTCAAAAACACTAATGGAAGTGAGAGTTTCCACAATGATGTTACAGTTCACAACTGGTGTCTTACGACTAGCCAATTGGCTATCCAGTGTATTATGCGGTTCCATCATGCTGTCCCCCACCCCCATAATGCTTTTAAATTTTTCTTAAATTTTTCCTAGAGTAGAAAAATATATTAATTAATGATGTTTTTATATTTGAGAATAATTATTTAAAGGACACTAATGGAAGTGAGAGTTTCCACAATGATGTTACGTTCACGACTGGTGTCATTTCAACGAGCCAATTGGCTATCCAGTGTAGTATGCGGTTCCATCATGCTGTCCCCCTCACCCCCATAATGCCTTTAAATTTTTATTAAATTTTCCTAATTTATTAATTTCGTTAATAAATGATAATAGCCAGACTTTTTTTTAAAATATGAATTAAGGTCGCATGCGCAACTATGTGCTTTCGCGACCAGTTAATGCCCGAGGGTCAGGCTATTTGATTGGTCGGGACCAAAGGTAACTTTGACTACACTAGGCTGTGTTGTCGCAGTCTCCCCGGCACCCGCGTTAAATGGCAGTCTCTCCTTAGAGTAACATGTCGGGTCACGACAAAGCAGGAAGGCAGAACAAATACCAATAATGTGTAAGCCACCTGTGCAATTATATCAAATCCATATAGTCATAGAATTTTTCATCTTTCCTATCAATAAATATTTCTAGTACATAGTGTACATGCTGTAGGTCCTTAACAAATTTAATTGCTAAAATGTCTTAGCGACATAAATGAGTGTAGTCACTGTTAGGTATTTTAGCTTG
>JARLTB010000088.1:3802500-3910000 GCA_030141615.1 Unio pictorum | reverse complement strand
TAGCGGTATTACTATCCGCTCTGGCCCCTTTAACCGATATGGCCTCGTTAATTATTTATCTATTTGATAGTTATAATTTTTTTTTCCGCTTATTTAAGGCATTGTTACGTGGGTCTGTTTTTTGAGCTAGCGATGTTATTATCTGCTCTGGCCCCTTGATTGATAAATATTAACTCTTTGGCTATGTTTATGTTTATTTACTTATTTGATGGTTTTGATATTTATATTTTGTGTTTTATGTCTATTGATTTTAGGTAATTAAGTATATTTATATAGGTAGCATTTACGTTTTTGTTATACCTTTTATCTAGAATTTGGGGGAATGATGTAACTGAGTCAAGTTTTCTTTGTTGTAGTTGGAAGACGGTACGTTGTCGATGATATTTGTGACATATGTTGAATACATGTTCCAATGTTTCAGTTTCTGGACAGTGTGGACATTTATCCGGCGTGGGTCCTGTACTTATATGTTTCATAAAACTGCCATTTAGTAGTGTTTTACCTGTTCTGATTCTGTTGATTATTTTAATATCAATGGCTGCCAGGCTTTTTGGTAAACGTTGAGTTCTAGTGACCTCTTTTTGTAGTTGGTATAGATGTCTACCCTTTGTGGAGTTTTCCCATTGTTGTTGCCATTTATTATTAATTCTGTCCCTGACTTGACTATATAGTTCCTGAGTGTTGTACTGTACGGGTTCAATTTGGTCTTTCATCAGACTGCTTTTTGCTGCTTTGTCTGCTTTTTCATTTCCAGGCAAATTGATGTGAGATGGCACCCACAAGAAGTGTATGGTTTGGTGTGATTTATCTGCTTCCCTGATGGTCAGCATAGTGTCCTCTAGAAGATTTTGTCTACTTTTGGAATTACCTGTCTCAATACTTTCAAGTACACTAAGTGAGTCTGTTATGATTACGTACTGTTTTAGATTTTGTGTTACTATCCATTTTAGGGCTCGGTTGATGGCCCAGAATTCCGCGGTATATATGGAACAGTCATCCGGTAGTCTTGTCGTAAATGTGATCTGATGGTCAGCATAGTGTCGTCTAGAAGATTTTGTCTACTTTTGGAATTACCTGTCTCAATACTTTCAAGTACACAAAGTGAGTCTGTTATGATTACGTACTGTTTTAGATTTTGTGTTACTATCCATTTTAGGGCTCGGTTGATGGCCCAGAATTCCGCGGTATATATGGAACAGTCATCCGGTAGTCTTGTCGTAAATGTGATCTGATGTTCTGGGATCACTACCGCTGCAGCCGTTCTATGTAGTTCTTTAGATTTTGAGCCGTCAGTATAGATTTTTACATATCCATCATAGTTGTTGTTGACGAGGTTTTGTACTTGTGTTAATGTGATATTGGGGTTGTCGCGCTTATGTACCAGTTGGAGTGCTGTTAGGTTGATGTTAGGTTGGTTATTTCTCCAAGGTGTGGGGTCCTTGATAAGTAGTTGTTCTGCTTGGAGTTCTATTTGATTGAGTTCTTTGCAGAGTGTGTGTATTTTGTTAGCTGCTGGAGGATGTGGTACCAGTCTTGAGCTAAAGGTGGTTTGACATTTACTTATTATGTTTCTGGTGGGATTAATCTCCTTATGTATTGAGATTCTACAGGCGTATCTAAGTATGTGTTCTTCTCTTCTCAGTTGTAATGGTGGTTCACATGCGAGGATTTGTTGTTCTTCCAGGGAGGTGTTCGGTAATGCACCAGTGCAAAGTCTAAGTGCTCTATATTGGATGCTATCTAGTTGTCTAAGTGTTTCCTTGTTGGCTGAGGAATAGATCTGGGAGCCATAGTCTATCTTACTTCGAATTAAAGATTTGTAGATCATTAGCATAGTTTGCTGATCAGCTCCCCATGTAGTACCTTTGATGTTTTTAAGTATGTTTAGATCTTTTTGACATTTTTGAATAGTTTGTTGTATGTGTGATTTCCAGTTGATTGTTTCATTTAGTAGCATTCCCAGGAAGTGGGTCTCCTTTTGGAATTGGATGGGCTGATTCTGCATATATATATAGTTTAGGGTATTTAGGTTGTTTATTAGTTGGGGAGAAGAGCATGGCAACTGTTTTTATTTGGGATATTTTGAAACCCCAGTTGTTGGCCCATGTGCCGATGATGTCTAGTCCTTTCTGAATTTGAGTGATGTTCTTTTGACTATTCGGGTTTCCTGCTTTCCAGATACTACTGTCATCGGCAAATTGTGACAGATCAACTGGGCAATTTTTGAGATAGTTGGTTAGATTGTTGACCATTAGATTGAATAGGGTTGGGCTAATCACACTTCCTTGGGGGGGGTTCCATTATCCAGTGTATATGTTTGGGACAAGGCCTCTCTTACTCTAGTTTTAAAGGTTCTTCCCGTAAGGAAGTTTGCTATCCAGCGGTGCATTCTTCCTGTTATGCCAAATTGGTTGAGTTGAGATATGAGGCCATTGGTCCAGACTAGGTCGAAGGCTTTCTCTAGGTCTAGAAATATTGCTATTAGGTGTCTATCTCTTTTCCTTTTGGCATTAAATGCTAATTTGATGTTGGCTTCCAGACGGATTAATTGATCAAGTGTAGATCGTTTATTCCTAAATCCACTTTGGGTTTCAGCCAGTAGTTGATTTTGTTCTAGGTGGTGTTTTAATCTATTGTTAACCATTGTTTCCATTACCTTACAGATTGTATTAGTTAGTGAAATAGGTCTGTAGGAGGTTACATTAGTAGGGTCTTTGCCTGGTTTTGGGATGGCTATGATTATGGCTCGCTTCCATAGTGTGGGGATGCGACCTGTTCTCCATATCAGATTTATTAAGTCTAAGGTAATGCTCTGCATATTGGGTGGTAATTGTTTGTATATTTCATAGCCTAGGTTATCCTCTCCTGGTGATGTACTTTTTTTTTTGGCTGAGGGCTTGTCTCCATTCTTTCAGATAAAAAGGGTCATTCAGTGGCGAATCTCTGTTGTCTCGATCTTTGAAAATGTGGGGAAATTCTTTTTCTAATGTTGATTTTTGATGTAAAAACTCGTGTTTATGATTGTTATCGCTGCTGGAGTTAGCAAAGTGTTGGGCTAACTTCTCTGCTACTTCCATGTTGATTTTTGTTCCCTGGATTTTCGGCGCTGTTGTGGGTGTTTTGCCTTTCATGGCTTTTATTTTATTCCAGATTTCTTTAGTATTTGTTTTATGATTGAGCGTTGTGCAGTATCTTCTCCATGAGTCCTTTTTTGCCTCATTTATTACCGTCCTAGTGTTGATTTCTGTTTGTTTGTATATAAGAAAGTCAGAGGCGGTTTTTGTGTGTTTAAAGCGATTTAAGGCTGTTTTTTTCTTCTGAATGGCAATTTTGCAATTTTCTGTCCACCAGGGGATTGCCGTCTGTTTATAATGGAAACCTGTTTTTTTGGGTATACTCTTATTTGCCGCTACGTTTATAATTTGTATGAGATTGTCATAATATTTATTTGTATCCTCATCTTGGATTTCCGCAAGGTTTACTAATTTAAGTTGGTCTTTAAAGCTGTTCCAATTTGCATTTTTGAGTTTCCATCTTTGTTGTGTTTTTTGTTGCTCCGTTGGGCACGTGACGTATATGGTGGTACATAGGGGGAAGTGGTCGCTGCCTAATGTAGAATGTTGCATCACTTCCCATTGGGTAATTACAGCCAGGCTAGGCGTCGCAATGGTTAGGTCAATGGTAGAGAGTTTGCTTTGGCTGGGGTCTATACGTGTGGGGGTTCCGTTGTTCAAAAGTTCTAGTTGATTGGTCGGGACCAAAGGTTGTTTTTCTGTTATGTATTTTAAGATGTTTTTCCCTCTTGTATCTGTGCGGTCACTACCCCATTCTGTGTGATGTGCATTGAAGTCGCCGCAGATAATAGTGTTTGTGCCCCTTTTCTTGAATATTTGTTGAAAAAGTCGATTGTTGTTTTGGCTATTTTGTCCTGGATCATATATGTTGTACAGATGTATTGTTTTGGTTGCTACTGTGAAAACAATTTTTTGAAATTCAACTGGTGTTTCTCCTAAGTTCACATTAATAACTTCCTCTACTGCGTCTGTGATGGTCTCATGTACATATATGGCTAGGCCTCCTCCTTTTTTGCCGGTACTTCTGTGTTTTAAGAATGTAGTTTGATATCCTGTTATTTTAGGAATGTTTGTACTAGTTTCCTTAAGTAGAGTTTCTTGAAGACAGATGATCTTGGGCTTGGTGATTGTTCCGTGGATTGCTGCGATTAGTTCTCCATGGTTTTTATTTAGCCCTCCTCAATTCCATTGCCATATAAGAAACTTGTCTGGGGTCTTGTTTTTTGTTTTGTTAGTCGAAGCATTATTTTTATTTTTATTTTTATTTTTATGTCTATTTCCAATATCCATTGTTTATACTGTTGTTAACAAATTTGTTTTGTTTGTTGTTGATTTATTCGTGATGGGTTGATGCTAGGTAGTCCTGTATTTGCTGCATATATATGCTAATAAATTCATCTTTAGTAATTCGGTCGTTCTTCATTTGGTTGCTGATTGATTTTTGTAGTTTGTTTAAATAGGTGTCAATGGTTGTTCTATTGAAAAATATCCCGGTGTTTGCGGTTGTATCTAGGTTTCTCGTTCTCGCAGGTGTTAATGTTTGTTCCTGATTTGAAGCTTGTCTTGTTGTATCTTTGTCATTATTTTGTTTAGTTGTTTTTAATTTGGGTTGTACTTCTGCCTTTTTTCCTTAGGTATGATTTCCTTTTGCATATGTTTTTTCTTGGCTTGATTATAGGAGATGTTTTGTTGATCCATTAGTCGAATAATAACTTTTTCTTGTACTGCTATGGGGCATTGTGTATCATATGATTTGTGATCAGCCCCACAGTTAGCACACTTTGGTATTTTAATAAAGCATGTTCCTGTGTGTTTGCCGCCACATTTTCCACATCTTGGGTGTGAACGGCAGCAGATAACAGACAATCTGTTATCGTCTAAGATTGCGTCCTCGTCTGGCAACAGGATAGGGTCTGTTTCTTTGGAAAGAGAAAGAGAACTCTTTCGTGTCAACACGACAGTCGACAAAACTTCTGTCTTATTTCTGTTGTTGCATCAGTTGATGAATTAAGGGAATATTTCTATTGGTCACAACATTCTCATGTGATCAACGTATCTGCGTTTATTTCTGTATGAATTGTACGAAGAAATAGTTTATACGAATTTATATAAATAGTCAGGTGAAAAGTAACTAACATAAACAAAGGACTAGAAGGCATACAAACTACATGCGTTTAATTAAAACGAAATAAAATATATTTTAGTTATACAATTAAATAAATTGATTTGTCAGAATAAAAAAAACATCATTGATTTTCTTTCTTAATATAAACAATTAATTTTTATATACTAAATTTGAAAAAGAAAAGCTAGGAAACTCAAAATCTGCCCAAAACGTTTGGGACACAGTACAGTTACGTCCTACTCCTTTACTAAATAGGTCAGTGCGCACTGCACGCGATGATACTACTACTACTACTACTACTACTACTACTACTGATAATAATGGATCTATGGATTGGGGGGGGGGGGGCTTACAGACAAACATTGTAGCTATGGGATTCATAATCCTACAATGTAAGATGGCGAACATGATAGTTACGATGTGGTTAGGTGTGAAATCCGCTACACACCCATTATAGTGTCGCATATTTGCACTGTTTGACTATTAGACCTCCATCACTATAACCATATACATAATAGTCTTAATTTTATTTGTAATTTTATTTGTAAGGATCACTTGTAGGTTGACTAAACTGTTAACCATCACGACAATAGATTTAAAGATGCGAAGAGTGCTTACTCAAGTGTCTGATTTGTTATGATTCGGACAAGTCACAATAAACGCATGATAGCATCACATGCAAGAGCCATTCATATCTCAACAAAACAAAACAAAACAAAACATCCTTTGTGTTGAATATTGAACTTCAACTCAAATCATATGTGCCAATTTAGATAGATAGATGCTGTGGAATGTTTAAAATCTTAGATCACCTACCATTGACTGAATAATAGTTTGATATTGATGATATTACGTTGTATATGTATAATACCCTGTTCAATAAAAATCTACATTGGAAACGCCTTAACAAGAGTTCATACGAATAAACAGGCTCTAAAATTAGTAGGAAATATCTTTAAATAAAACACCAAAATAACAATATAAAAATAAATAAAATTATCAATAATTGCAGTTCAAAAAGTTTAACATTTTTCGGGAATTATTTGCTGTGCGACTCGGCAACTAACAGTTTATACAACGATACACTCAAAACAAAACATTCAATCTTAATTATTCCGTATTTTGCAATGATTGTTGTATATACCATTTTGTATACCTCGTGCAAACGATATTTCATAATTATTATTATTATCATTATTATAAATATCATGATATATCTTAAAGTATCAAAATAAATATAAAAAGCTGTTGTTCTGTGTGCTTGTGTTTTTGTTCAAATTATTATTTATACTGCATCTCAATTGCCTTGGTTAGGGGAGAGAGGTTCATCATAATTTTAATCAGATGATTGCTCTAAGTTATTGAATTGCCTTAAGGGCACTCTACCTACTCCATAATATGAATATTATTAACAAGTATTTAATTGCCTTAATGGCACTCTACCTACTCCATAATATGAATAGTATTACCAAGAATTGAATTGCCTTAATCTAACTCTACCTACTCCATCATATGAATAGTATTAACAAGTATTTAATTGCATTAATTGCACTATACCTAGTCCATAATATGAATAGATTAACAAGTATTTAATTGCCTTAATGTAACTCTACCTACTCCATAATATGAATAGATTAACAAGTATTTAATTGCGTTAATCGCACTCTACCTACTCCATAATATGAATAGAGTAACAAGTATTTAATTGCCTTAATGTAACTCTACCTACTCCATAATATGAATAGTATTACTAAGTTATTGAATTGCCTTAATGGCACTCTATCTACATCAAAATATGAACAGTATTAACAAGAATTTAATTGCCCTAATTAAACTCTACCTACTCCATAATATGAATAGTATTAACAAGTATTTAATTGCCTTAATGTAACTCTACCTACTCCATAATATGAATAGTATTAACAAGTATTTAATTGCATTAATTGCACTATACCTAGTCCATAATATGAATAGATTAACAAGTATTTAATTGCCTTAATGTAACTCTACCTACTCCATAATATGAATAGTATTAACAAGTATTTAATTGCCTTAATGCAACTCTACCTACTCCATAATCGGAATAGTATTAACAAGTATTTAATTGCCTTAATGTAACTCTACCTACTCCATAATATGAATAGCATTAACAAGTATTTAATTGCCTTAATTGCACTCTACCTACTCCATATTATGAATAGATTAACAAGTATTTAATTGCCTTAATGTAACTCTACCTACTCCATAATATGAATAGTATTACTAAGTATTGAATTGCCTTAATGTAACTCTACCTGCTCCATCATATGAATAGTATTAATAAGTATTTAATTGCCTTAATGGCACTCTATCTACATCAAAATATGAACAGTATTAACAAGTATTTAATTGCCCTAATGAAACTCTACCTACTCCATAATATCAATAGTATTAACAAGTATTTAATTGCATTAATTGCACTCTACCTACTCCATAATATGAATAGATTAACAAGTATTTAATTGCCTTAATAGCACTCTACCTACTCCATAATATGAAAAGTATTAACAAGTATTTAATTGCCTTAATGTAACTCTACCTACTCCATAATATGAATAGTATTAACAAGTATTTAATTGCCTTAATGTAACTCTACCTACTCTATAATCTGAATAGTATTAACAAGTATTTAATTGCATTAATTGCACTCTACCTACTCCATAATATGAAGAGATTAACAAGTATTTAATTGCATTAGTTGCACTCTACCTACTCCATAATATGAATAGGATTACTAAGTATTTAATTGCTTTAATGTAACTCTACCTACTCCATCATATGAATAGTATTAACAAGTATTGAATTGCCTTAATAGCACTCTACCTACTCCATAATATGAATAGTATTAACAAGTATTTAATTGCCTTAATGTAACTCTACCTACTCCATAATATGAATATCATTAACAAGTATTTAATTGCCTTAATTGCACTCTACCTACTCCATAATATGAATAGATTAACAAGTATTGAATTGCCTTAATGTAACTCTACCTACTCCATCATATGAATAGTATTAACAAGTATTTAATTGCCTTAATAGCACTCTACCTACTCCATAATATGAATAGTATTAATAAGTATTTAATTGCCTTAAGGGCACTCTACCTACTCCATAATATGAATAAATTAACAAGTATTTAATTGCCTTAATGTAACTCTACCTACTCCATAATATGAATAGATTAACAAGTATTTAATTGCCTTAATGTAACTCTACCTACTCCATAATATGAATAGATTAACAAGTATTTACTTGCCTTAATAGCATTCTACCTACTCCATAATATGAATAGTATTAATAAGTATTTAATTGCCCTAACGGCACTCTACCTACATCAAAATATGAACAGTATTAACAAGTATTTAATTGCCTTAATGCTTAATGGCACTCTATACCAACTCCATAATATGAATATTATTACTAAGATCTGAATTGCCTTAATACTTAATGGCACTCTACCTACTCCATAATATGAATAGCGTTACTAAGTATTGAATGGCCTCAATGGCACTCTACCTACTCAAATGTGGTTGGTTGGATAGCTATAACATTAGCAAAGGTCAACATTCAGAAGCACCTTATGATGCTTAACTAAATATGACGACGTGTAAATTATGATTCGTGTATTGCATGTTACTGGGTGTTTTACATAAAAGAATGTAAAAAAGGATAATTATGGTCATTTGATTGCATTATATATTCAACGGGGACGTAAACTTAGTTCAAGATCCAGAATTATTTCATATAATTATTGAAATGTAAATAATTTTAATGCTAGAAATGCATTTTTAAGTAAATAAGAAATTTCGGATTTTATTGATTTATTTAGAGTGTTTTAATGCAGAATACCAAAAAGATCTAGATAGAGAAAAATGTCCTCTAAAACAAGCTATATTTGATTTCTTTCTTGTTTATTTGTATCATGCCAAATGTAGTAAAAGTGACAATTGAATCACGTTAGGGGTCTTGCCACTCCATCGTAGCATTGTATTTGAATTGAAATAATTTGATAAGGTGTAAGGGTCTGTGAAAATTCAATAACAGTATACTGTTTTATAAAAACTATATTGATGAAATTGCCTTCATGCAAACAATAAACCTACATTATCACATAACACAGTTCTACAGTGATAACACTTCTGATATAAATATGGTCAAACCTTACTGAGTTACTGAGAAAGAAAATGATGCTTAAATTGTTGATTGGCTCCAGCTATAATAATAGCATGCTATGTTAGTATATAGAGCCCTTGATTTGTGAATGGCGGAGGATAAGTAAATTATTAAGGAAAAGGATATCAATGTATACCATAAATGACTAACAATACATCTTTGTCTTGATCTATGAATAAATCTATGACTGGGTTTGTATAGTGCTTGCTTTTAAGGCAAAACAATGAATGATGTACTCTGAAGCTGGTATTGTGTCATACTTGATATGAACTTCTTCATGTTATTCCTAGATTCAAAAATATAAGAAAAACTAATTGCCTTATTTTAACTATAGAAATCATATAGTGTCGTGCACTCTTATTTTGACAATGTGACAATGGTTGACTTTGCAAAGGGATGCATTTTTGTTTAGTGAAGGTGAGCAAAGATGCCTTGTACGTATGTGAACAATGCAGATAACGTCTGCTATGCATGTGGTGAAGTGACTTTTGCCTCACAAAGCGCAGTATAACCGCTCTGGTTCAGATAGCCTGTCGGCTTTTTGGCTACTAAATTGCAGATCAGGACATGAAGTGGGACCCATACATATGCTGAAACACGTGCAAAAAATAATCGCCACGGTTGAACAGGAAAAGAAAATATTTGCATTTTGCAGTGCCAATGATTTGCAAAGAGCCAACATATTTATATCGGCAGTTGTTATTTCTGTATGGTACCTCCAGTTGTGTCAAAGAAGAAAAGTGGACTTTGCATTATTCAAACATTCCATCAGCATACGTCCAGTACCCTACGGGAAAGGACTGTCGGTTAATGATACACCAGAATCATTCTCACTTGAGTCAGACGAGGAAGAGGATGAAACTTCTAGTCCTAAGCCACCAATGTCACATGACCTATATTTTCCACCATACTTCTCCTCTGAGCCACACATCATAACACAAGGTGAACTGATTGACCTTGTCAGGGATTAGGAACTATCCAAGAGTAAGGCGGATATGTTGGCTCCATTCTACACCAGTGGGATCGACTAGGAGGCGATGTTAGGGTTTCCATGTTCCATGACTGTCAAACTGATTTTGTCCCATTCTTCTTCGATGGTGTGATGGCAGCCCTCAACATCGTTAGTGATCCAGATGAGTAGAGACTATTCATTCGTGTCTTAAATCTGTTTGACTGAATAATGGCAATGTTTTGAAATCAAATCCCGTTTGTCATGCAGTCCATATGAAGGACCATTATGAAAAAATGAAACAATGTTTGAGTTGTATAAACTATGACCAATATCAATGGCAACTTTGTGGCGATTTTAAGGTTCTTGTTCTCTTGCTTCGTCTACAGACTGGTTACACACAATATTGCCGTTTTTTTCTGCGAAAATGATAGTCGGGCGAGAGATTCACACTATATCAAGAGCGATGACCACTCCGACAGTCATTGAAGCCTGGGAAGAAAGGTGTTCAACATCCACCGCTTGTTGAATTAAAGAAGATTTTGTAAGCATCCATGCACATCAAGCTGGGTCTGATGAGAAACGTTTCCAAGGCAATAGACAATCCTAGGCAGCTTTCAAGTACCACCGTGTAAACGTTTCAAGTTTAAGTGAGGATAGAGATAGAGTGTGGTATATGTTGGTCCTCAGATTCGTGAAATTCTTATAGATGATGCACTTGACCCTGCACGGAGTGGAAAGATGAAGATGGAATGGAAAGACTTCCAGTTAGTGGCAACAAATTTCTTCGAAACCACAAGGATGACAACTATTGGTGGAAAACCTCTTAAAGGCACACAGTTTTTGCACTCTCATCTAGATTTTGCCCACTACACTGAGTGACGAGCACAAAGAGCGATTTAACCAGGATATTGCAACAAATCATATCGGTCCAAATGGAGCCCATCATTGCTTGCAGACTATTGCTTGACAGTAACAAGTGATGCTCTATGTAATGAATACAAGAGACGAGCCATGAAGCGCCCCGTACACACTGAATACGATATAAACTTTATCATCATCTTTCTATTGACCTAGTATGGTCATTGATGCACTGTGTTGCTAAACATCTGACCAGTTCATTCCAACGATATATATATATATATATATATATATATATATATATATATATATATATATATATATATATATATATATATATATATATATATATATATATATAGTTTGTGCCTTTTGTTTGATAATATATTTAATTGATGTAACCCCTTTGGCTGTGTTTTTGTAAAGTGTTACATAAGCAGGACAGGTGAAATATGATCATGTAAAGTAACCATAAACACATGTAAAGACAGGTTTACACGTTTTGGTTACACTCTATTATCTACACAATATACTTTGAAATACAATCTAAAAACTTAAACGTCTTGGAAACAGTAGCCATTCAGTTGTTTTAATTGCTATATTTGAATTCAGCACCTCAAACGCCATAATGAAAAACAGATTTTATCTCTGATGCAGACTACTTCAAAATAAATTTAGACAATGTGATCGGTACACTGTCCCTATAGCGTGTACAGTTTCGAAACTTTGAACTTGTAACATGTGAACATATCACATTATGTGATTCTGATTAGTCCCAACCAGCCCATTACATTATTTCTTTTTTGTATTCCCTTTAACAATTGGCTGCGAAGGTGGGAACACTTTTTAACCCCGCCTTCTGACATTTTATGTTGTCCAATAACATTCTGGGGGCGACTTTCCAATTCGACACAGGAAAGGAATAGGAGAGGAAAATGGTCTCATCTTAGCGAACATGACCAATTTAACACCACTGGGGCTTGTTATATCATGTGTAACATATCATAACAAGAAAAATGGCAAAATCCCAAGACAAGAACAAGAATATCAACAAATGAAAAAATGGATATTGTTCCGTTGATAGCGCGAGTGTGCTGTGGATTTGGAGGTGGGAGGTAAACCTGTAGCATGGAATACACCCTATATACAAGCGTGGTTTAAATATAAACTTACATAAGTAAACAAACTTAACTCTGTTTACAGACGAAATTATTCGTTCTTCTTTCTATCTAAATGATTTCCACTGAAATCAAAACTATGTGATCAGCTGCAAAAGCTGGACATTATTCAACTCGTTTCATAAATTAAGTATTAACGCATTACCCATATGAGATCCTCTATATATGCTACCAATGATTTTGTTTGGAATTGTTCATGGCAATACATGGGACAAATCAATTTCGCATATTTCATAAGAATAAATCTAAATTAAAACATGAAATAGAACTTGAGCAGCAAATACAGTTTACGTAAGTAGTGGTTCTATGCGATCTTCCGATTCAGAAATATTGGAGTCTAATACGAAAGAGCTTGAAAGTTTGGAAAAGAAGATCTTCCAGGAAGTATTATTTGATCCAGAATAAAATGGATAGAAGAAGTTGAGAAACCAAACAAATACGTTTGCCATATTGAAAACATAAACTGTGTTGATAAAATAATTACAAAATTAATTACAGGTGAAAATGCAATTATTACTGGTCACTTTGATATTATATGGGAAGTAAAAGAATATTATAACATCTTGTATAATGAGGAAAAGTAGCTAGTGGATATAGACATAGAGGACCTTCTCAATAACTGCTACATTCCTAGACTTAACCAAGATCAGTCTTTTAGATTAGAAGGCTACGTTACCCAAAGTGAAGTATCTAAATTTATTTTTTCAAGTATGAAAAATAACAAAACCCCGGGGTCAGTTGGTTTCACAGCTGAGACTTCTTTTGGAATAACATTGGGGAGAACAATTAATGAAGCATACGAAACTGGATCATTCTCAATTGTATTGAGACAAGCCATTCTTATAAGTTGCATACCCTAAGAGGATAAACCTAAGCAGTACCTGATGAACTGGCGTCCAAGTTCTCTACTTAATGCTAAATACAAACTAGTACCGGGATGTATTGTCAAAAGAATTAATCCACTTTTTAAGAAAATAATATATGAGGATTAACTGTTTATTTTTTAAAATGACAGGTGTTGATAAATTTATAATAGCTTTGAAAAGAAACATGGATTTGTATTGTTCTTCTACATCGCATAAAATTGGTTAATTTATTCGAATACGACATATACGGGATTATATACCTGTTCCTATTAGACTATGAAAATTTGATTACCCCACAAAACATAGACCAAAACAAATGCTTTTTGGCGTGATGGGTTGTAACTGTTACTAGAGACAAATATACCCCAGACAGGAGAAGGTGTTATGACATCAACGGTATGGACGAACACCCTTATAAGAGTGAACAAGGTACCTAGTTTATATAGGAAATAGTTTACATATGATGTAATCTATATTGGTGATATGCATACAGATCAGGTTGATTTTGATAGCTTTAAAGCTATGTATGGTCTCAAGACATGTATATTCATTGATCACCGGTTAATTTTCAGCCATACCGATGGCGACTGCAGAGAATTGTCAGTACGGCTACACTTCCTACTATGGTTACTACTACTTGACGACATACTGTGAATATGGGTGTTGTGGTAGTAAATATAGCAGCTCCAGCGACGTCTGTTGTGTGTAAGTAATACTGATTGATTGATGGACTGATTGATTGATGGGCCGATTGATTGATGGATGGATGGATTGATTGACCGATTTTACGATTGATTTTAATTCTGTGATCAGGTACGTCAGTTATTTGATTTTAACCAGGCCACGATTTCCACTGCATAGATGAAAAAGTTTTCTTCTATCTTTAATCCAATACGACAAGCACTGGAATGGACCTGTGTATGAAATACAAAATCAAGTACTATTTGATTCCATGTTTGTATCAATTTAGTAAAATATGAAGCACTAGAAAAAGAAACCAGCACAAATATTTTCAGTTTTTGCAACAAGTGATCCATCCCAAACCGCACGACACGACTAACCCCAAATAACCCTAATAAGAACATGAACAGCCGTGCACATCTACTCTAAAAACTTAACGCAAAATGTATTCACCCTCTGTCGGTGGATACAACTTAGGTAACAAGAAGAACTGTCTGACTGAAGAACGATTCTGGCTATCTATCTATCTATCTATCTATCTATCTATCTATCTATCTATCTATCTATCTATCTATCTATCTATCTATCTATCTATCTATCTAAATTTCATCCAGTGTTTTTATGATATACACCTTTCACTGCTCCACTCACCACGGTTAATTTTGTGAGCAAAAAGCCTTAGTTTAACATATTTTCCGAAAATAATTCCGACCAATTGGACTTTACATTTCAGCCAAAATCTTGCCGGTATCATAGCAGGGGTAGTGATTGGGAGTCTCGTCGGACTTGCTATCCTGATTGGCCTCATCGTATTCTGCTGTGTAGCAGCAAACAATTCAAAGAGACGTACAGGTGCCGTGTTACAACCGCCGAACCCTACCACACAGGCATTTGTTGGTAAGTCATCGAATAATTAAGTAATTACTCGTGACAAATGGAAAAAGGATAGTAGAAGAACATAAGTGAACTGGATTTAAATCAAATCGCAGTTAATACAATGTTATGCGGTGTTGATATCAAATAGCAGTCGAATATATTATGTGCTATATTGAAATCAAACAACAGACGAATTTATAATGTGTTACATTGTAATGAAATAGTTGAATTTATTCTCTGTTACATTGTAATGATATAGCAGTCGAATTTATCCTTTGTTACAATGTAATCAAATAGCAGTCGAATTTATTCTGTGTTACATTGTAATGAAATAGTCAAATTTATTCTGTGTTACATTGTAATGAAATAGCAGTCGAATTTATTCTTTGTTACAATGTAATGAAATAGCAGTCGAATTTATTATGTGTTACATTATAATCAAAAGCAGCAGAGGGGGCGAATCCTACAACATTTTTAAACAAGTTTTCAATGAAATCAGGCTTAAAACAATGAAATCAGGCAAAAAATCAATGAAATCAATGAAATCAGGCAAAAAAAAATCAATGAAATCAGGCAAAAAATAATAATGAAAAATCAATGAAATCAGTCAAAGAAAAAATCAATGAAATCAAAAAAATGACTAAGCCTCCATTCGTCTTCAACCGAATATTTGATCCAGTCCTTAGGACGAAAATCACTACGACTTTACAAACAGACTTATTTGTAAAACTTCATCTTGTAAATCAATCAGATTATTAGACTGGTCAGTGAGTTTGAAATTAATTCTGGTTAATGAATTATTATGACATCGCATATAGACTGGATTAGTTGGATCCTCAATAATTAAATACCCTGGAGGAGCTGTTGGTGCAAATGAATACAAAATATACCCCTGCTGAGCTTGATTTGATCGTTCTAAATTTATTTGATAGCTTCCTTCGATAACATCACACACTAAATTGATTGATATCACCGATGAAATATTCACATTGAACGGAGCAATATGCCTGCCACCACCATCTGGGTCATTATTGTGTTTGAGGATTTTTATTTCCGGTGATGATGTTTTTTTCCATGCATCATGAATTATTTTAAAACCAACATCGATGGCATCACTGAGAAGTTTTTTTAGTTCTGGTACGTTATATCCTGGTAGTTTGACTGTTGGAATATCCTTGACGGGGTTGCCCTTGCCTTCTTCAAAAATTGTTCTTGTTTCAGGATTACTGTCATCCAATACCTCTTGAATAATTTGTGAATTAAATTTTTCCATATCGTCGATAATTTTGTTACATATTTCTACGACGCTGATAAATTCATCTCGGGTAAGAGAGCCGGATTTAAGAGGTATTAACAACAGTGAAAAATCATTATTCATTGCTGTGAAATTTTTATTGATTTTAAGTTCGCTAACAGCAAGATATTTCCCTCCCTTATCTATATCGTCAAAGATATCAAAAAAATCTCTAGCAACCCTGTAATCGCTATAGCTTTTTACTGGATTATCAGGTTTTATCCTATCGGTGATATAATCAGATTTTTTTGGTTCTGGTAAATCAACGGTTTCTCCCGGGGGTGTTAATTCAGGCCATCCTAGTACGGTCCTTATTGAGCTTTGATAAATATCTACGACGTATCCTTCTGTGCTTATTTCAATGGCAGATGACAGTGTCGGCTCATGAACCGTTATAGCTATTTTTGATTCTTTTCCAGTAATCGATTTTATTCTACGCGCGAATTCATTATTGATTTGTTCAATTTGGTATGATCCGGTTGGTATGGAAACAACGTTCCAGTCTGGGGTACCGTCGTCTTTATTCTTATTTGCAAACACCAGTGAATTATTCGGTTGTTGACCACCAAATGATTTTGATCTGATATTAGGCCAACTGTGGTATACTCGTAATTTTGCTAGCGCGATTTCCTTCACTGGGACTGGGGTAGGGAAATTCACACTGAATTCTGGATTCGTTGAGGTTATTGATATCATGCTGTTTTGTACTGGGTTTGTGTTCTCCACTATTTGTTGAAGTAATTCCATCTGTGTTGTCATTGTTATTATACTCATGATGTATTTCTAATTTTGACATCGCAGAATCGTAAATACCTACCATCGCTGAAAACTCACTCTCTGATATAATTGTATCATCGAGAGATGACGATATCAATGAGGATAATTGCGAGTATGCAGTGGACACAACATGAAATTGAATTATGTAGTCTTGTAGTTTGCGTTGACTGCATGATAATATTTTTTTTGTTATTATTGAAATTATTCCCGCGATTGTTGTTGCCGCAGAAATGCAAATTGGAACAGCTATCGGGGCCATCATTGTCACTGAAGACAGTATAATACCGGCTCCGGTGATTACACCACTCACAGCGTACACGGTAACATCAATTGCGGCAATTCTCCTGCGATATTTTTTAATTTTCATTGCATACTCCTCGGCAAGGGTTTTGAGTCTATTTTGATATTCTCTGACCTGATCATAACGATATTGCGATGATGAAATCATTTTTATTTTAAAAACGCTAGCGTTTTCAATTACGATTTCAATTGAAACCGTTAGTGAAATTGCTTTGCAATTTTCAACTTAAATCCGCTACGAATTCCAAATACCATGTTGTTGAGACCTTAATCAAATTTTTATCAGTAGATGTTAACGTGAACTGTTCAGTTGTATCCTTGTCGATGATCGTTGAAATCGTATTATTGACCCCGGATGAACTTGACGATGAAATATTAAATTGAGTCGGTGTTACTAGTGTTAATCGATAAATACCCTTGACGGTTGCAGTGATATCTAATTTGGTCCTTGTTACCCTCCACTCAAATGATCCGTGTTGGATCGTGTATACTACGTTATTGGTTTTCTCATGAGGGATTTTTGTTTTTTCAATGACTGTTATCATCCTCGAAAAATCATTTTTGATGGCCTCGGTGAAGATTTTCGTCTCATCGATGGATTTTTTGATATCCGGAAGTTTTAGTTCAATTTTATCTAACGGGGTTCCAATAAATTTATCCACGATATTTCTTCGAAAATTTGAAAACTGTTTTCCGTGTTCTTCGGTTTTAGATTGAAGTGTTGTTAGTTCCAACACAGAACTTTTTAATTCATCGTTGAGAGTTTTTAATCGATCTGTAATCGTCGAAAAAAGTACACCCGGTTTGAGTTTACCCTGATCGGAAAATAACGCAACGGTGTTCTCGATTGCGTTTCGTTGTCGTGTTAAAATATCATCCAACGACACATCACTGGTTTTCAATTTAC
The DNA here is from genome assembly GCA_030141615.1 of Unio pictorum. Taxonomy (NCBI): domain Eukaryota; kingdom Metazoa; phylum Mollusca; class Bivalvia; order Unionida; family Unionidae; genus Unio; species Unio pictorum. The sequence continues at coordinate 3,891,897 of JARLTB010000088.1, read as the reverse complement.
CCTGTTTGTCTTGAAATACAACTATTTCATTCGGGTCAACACTTGTTAAATTTAACGTCTCAGCGATTTCATCTTTAATTTTTTTTTTATATCACCGGTTGCAGTGTCATCGGGTTTGGGTTTCAGAGGTCTTCCCCAAATATCAATCATGTTATTGTAAAACTCTTTCTCTCTCTAAAAAGCGATTACTAGAGTATTCATTTACGACAATATGAGGTGGTTTCCCCCTTGGGTTAGAAATAGCGTTAAGGACATTTAATACTTCACTGCCGCATATTGGTGGGTCATTGATTTGTTGTGTTGGTAGCGTAGAATACCAAGTCTTCATTGAAAATTTTTTTATATAACGCATAAACTCTTTTGGCGGGGCTAATCCATATGAATCAAAATAGACAATCCCACGTGGATCAATAGCGTATGCAACCCAGTGAGTACCAGGTCCAGTGCTGTTATCGAGATTAATAATACCGGTTTCAACGCTATTTGGGTGTGTCGGCAATTGATCCTTCATAAAAACGCCTCTGAAGTATTTTATGGCTAGTTTTTTAGCAGCATCCATTAAATCAAAATTGGACATTGGAACCATCGGTTCCTCAATCAAAGACTCTACAATCGAAGATTTTTGAGTTAATAAACCGGTCCTAGTCTCAGGCCTGATCCGTGAACGGATCTCCCGCTGTACCATGAATACGGGGTTCCTGGTAGTCTTAGACCCTTTCCCTTTTTTTTATAACCCTGTCCAGATGCCTTCTTTAGTGCCATTCCTGCTGCAGTACCAACGGCTCCTAACGCCGCTGCTTTAGCCACTGCTGGGGCTGCTGCTGCAATCAAGGCCGGAATTGCAGCTAACAATGGAAATATACCGCCTGTTTTAATCATATTTTTGATAGCAGCCGCAGAAAGAGTAATCTGGACACCTTTTTTTGCTACAAGTGCATCATTGAAATGTTTTATTTGACGAGTTGTCAGCGATAATTTATTTGCACCACCAGTCATTTGATTGGGTTTTAACGTGATTGTGGTTCCACATTTTTTAGCCGATTCTGATTGCAATTTTTTTATTTGACCAGGAGTTAACGCAACACTAATAACACTATATCACATGTTATACATAATAGATTGATTCTAAATCGTTTACAATTTCAATGAAAAATCGAGAAAATCGTTCAAAGATTTTCTACTGGGGCATCTACCACTCTCATTCTTCCTCCAACACCTTCAAGTAGCATTGATTTGTCGCTGAGAATGACAGCAACCGCTCTATAATTAGCAATAGCACCACGAGTCACATTAGCTCTAAAATGTATATCAACAACAGATTGTCTTGTTAAATCAAGATGTTCCAATGAAAAGTAATAGATTGGATAGAGACTTTTAAAATCCAATTGTGATATTTGCAAACCAGTATCCACATTTTGATCACGTGCCATAAATGACAACAGACGATGATAAACTCGTGCAATATGATTTTCTGTGTAATTAAGTTGTATATCTTCAGATGGTTCCTGCTGGCCGTTTATTCTCAGTGAGACGTCTTTCACACCTAACTGATCAAATATCATATGGCTGGAGAGTTGATTGCCAACTCGTGTGTTATCTTGTAACGCAATAAATATATGACGTGGCGCAGCAACACCTTGTTTTGATGCTAGATTCCACGTGAATAACCCGTTGATATTTGATTGCTTCACATCTGTACTCACTGATAACCAACTCAACAACGACTTTCCCCCCTGGTCCATAAATGATAGTAATCGTTCTTCTGCGGTAATTGCTAGAGTCAACACTGGCATCCACAATGATATTTTTGTTAAATTGACTTTACCAGCATCAGTATTGGGATTTGCATTGTCTGCTGGAATCCTCCAAATTGCGTCATTATCATCACTCTTTCGCATCAGTGCTACTGTATGCTTCGCTCCATAAATAACTTTTCTAACATTTCTACAGAATCCAAATATGTGATGCAGTGGAATCGCGCATGAAAATGATTTACGCCGCCCTTCCAACATTAAAATACGTGTTGCAGCTCCTAGATTGAAATTAGCATCATTGTTTATAATCATATCCTCGACATCAGCATTAGCATTACCAGCATTATTCTTTGGTCGTCTTACAACAAATTGATTTCCTCCAGCGGTATTTTTAACATCTTTTGCAAACATCATAGAAGGTCCTGCTGATCTTGTATAATCATCAGAATATCTCGCTAACCCGATTATTGTTGTAGCCACATCAACATCGCGATCTATGGACTCAATTTCTTTTCCATCAATGAGATATCTAGCACTCTCAAATAACGCCATAATACCATTATTGACAAACCCGACTTGAGTACCAGCTGGATACGGTGCTGGTACAGCAGGAGTATCAGCAGCTGTTACAATTTCTCCTTCGATTTCGATAAACGCTTCACAGGGCAAAAAGTATTTACTAGTATCATGGACTTGAAGTTCAATTCTTGATCGACTATTTGGGTCTATTGCATGATAGGCGTAATATTGATAATCGCGTACAGAATCATCCTTGCCAACTGGGACATCTATATCAAACGCTGGATCACGTGACTGTTTGAACATTTTATTCTATTTATCAGAGTCTAAATTGTGATTTTCATCGTGAAAAACGCTAGCGTGAAAATCCGTAGGATTTCATCGACGTAGTTTTTTAAAGCCACTTCCCGCTATCATATTTGGGTCGGGGGTTAAAGCCATCGACGCTAGTTTTTCATCTACTGCGTTATTTATAATTTTACTAACACTTGCAGGCATTTCTGCTGTAGACTGTAACGGTTTCTTTTTTCGTCTCACTAATGATGTTATTTTATTCTTCGCGGCTGAAACGCTTTTCCGGCAAGATCTCCAACAGCACCAATACCCTTATCACGAATAACATCAATGGCTTTCATTGATAATTGTTTAGCTAACGGCATCACTTTTGGAGCCATTCTTGCAAATAACCCAGCAATGGTATTACCCAAACCATCACCATAGTATGCTCTATAAACTGGAAACCGTGAATTAACTACATAGACGGGGGTTGGTTTATCATGATTGTAATGTATGATCATTATTTGAAATCAGAAACAATTTTTCAATTGTAAAACAATTTGTCAATTGGAAACGCTAGCGTTTTTATTCAATCACTGTGATACCCATTTGCTAACTCGTCAATGAAATCTCGATATGTGCTGATATGCATGATACCACCTTGAAATAACCGTCTACAGATATCAGCTGCTTCATTAATTATTTCTGGAGAGTTATTTCCAGCTCGGAACCCTCCGATTAGAACTTCTAATCGTGATATATCATTGATAACACTATCAGGACATACCCCTAATCCACTTCCGCTATAACCAGCTGCTTCATCTATTTTTTCTAAATCCGTTTGTTGTAAATAATCATCATCATCATCAGGTTCTTCTTGTTTTTTTTTTCTTCGTGTTTGTCTACGTGTTGGTGTTTGACGTTTTAGCTCTTGTCGTTCTTCTATTTCTCGTTGTCGCTCTTCTATTTGTTCTCTTTTATAATTACTAATTCCCCTTTGAAATTCCTTGTACCCCATCTCATCCTTATTCAAACGACCAATCCCTTTATTTATTTTATACAAATTATCGGACCAATCATTACTTGATATTCTATCATCCTTATACTCGTCCTTTAAAAACTCTTTTTTTGAATTATAGCTTTGAGCAGCAAAATCACCAAAAGCTTGATAATCCTTTGGTTTGAATAAATTAAATTGTTTTATTAATGTTTTAGCATTATCAGTAAATTTATTCAACAGAGAAACAGTCGTTTTTTTCGGATTAGTAGGTGGTTCAGTTTTTTCAGTTTGTTCAGTTTTCGCTGCTAGTTTTTCAAGTTCACCGATAACAGATTTCCCCGTCTCGGAAACATCCCCCCGTATAGCACGCTCTACCCCTTTCGTTGCTGTGGTTACTGGTTTAAACAATTCTTCAGACCCCAAAGCAAAATCAGTTTGTAAACTCTGTCGTTGTTGCAGTTTATTCCTGACAGAGTCACGAATTGGTACAAATCTCTTAATTGCATCTAATCGTTCACGAGCCAATCGGGTTGTTAATGCTTCATTGACCATTATTTGAAATCAAAAACAATTTTTCAATTGTAAATCCCGACCTAACACCATCATGGAAGTTTTATTTCATCGTGAAACAGCTTCTATCAATGATGGGGAAACGGCCGATTTTCATATAAAATAAAATGTAATCTGCCGATTCCCCACTTTTTGACATGTCAGATGATTTTTAACACCATCATGGAAGTCTTTGTTTGCTATTTTAACAGCTCTATCATTGATGAAGGAAGTGTCCAAATTGTATATATAATAAATAATACTGACACTTCCTTCATTTTGGCATGTCGGATGATTTTTAACACCATCATGGAAGTCTTTGTTTGTTATTTTAACAGCTCTATCATTGATGAGGAAAGTATCAAAATTGTATATAAAATAAATAATACTGATAGTTTCCTCACTTTTTTGACATCAATGACATGTCGGATGATTTTTAACACCATCATGGAAGTGTTATTTGATTGTTTTAACGGCTCTATCAATGATGGGGAAAGTGTGGGAATTCATATAAAAATAATTAATATCACACTTTCCCCACTTTTCCATTGATCGTCCATCGATTTTTGACATCCCTTGAGGGTCGGCTAAAAAAAATGATAATGGTCGGGCAATCAAAAAATGATAAATGGTCAATGATAAGGGGGTCGGGTAATCAAAATTGAATTAACGCCCGTAGGTTTCTAATTTTAGAGTTGACTTCTTTTTTCAATTCGTATTCATTACCTAATTCTTTTCGTATCCCCTCTACGATAGTATACAACGGAACGAACACACTGATGTCACTGGAAAATGAAAGAGAGTCTCTAATAGAATTCTGAATTCTTTTGATGAGTGCATATTTCTTTGGTAGCATATATTTATTGTTGTTAACTCCGTATTCTATATCCTGAAAATCAGACACAATTTGATCAGGATTTAACCCATCTGATAGTTTGATATCCTGATTTTTCAATTTTGCTATTTCAACTATGATGCTATTCATGTTTTCAGAATTCATTATTCTATAACACTTACATATCTCTAATTGAAAACTATGACGCATTAGACATAACTAAATCGAATTTTCTGTCCGGTCTTTTTTGAAATAGCCGATCGATAAATTCCCTCTGCAACGAATCGTACTGAGGGTCCACAAATATCGAAAAATTTACCGGCGCTATTCATAGATGAAAATATTTTTTCTTCGTTAGTTATCGTATTCAAAGATTTTACGGGTCTCTTCCCAATTGATTTATAATTGCCAGTCTTTCCTCGTTTGGAATTCTCACTCTGTGTGATAGCTTGCAGATTTGATAAAAAATTATTCTTTGGATTAGAATCGATATGATCAATAACAAAATCATCCTCGATCAATCCATTAAAACATTCATACACGAAACGATGATTGAGATAAAATTTCTTTCCAGCGCGAAACTTCAAATACCCTTGATTATTCACAGAACCAACTGGTTCCTTCAGTCTACGGTTTCTGACAGTACCATCACTGGATGCTTCATAATTTCTAATCAAGGGATGCTGTCTGAATTCTTGGTTCATTCGTATACATAATACTATTGTTTGTCTAATTCATTGTTTGGTTCAATAATGAATCTTTCAATGTAGTCTTGAGGGGTTCTTATGATTTTGTCAAGGACGTTGTCAGGGTCAGAGACTTTTTCAGGGTCAAAATTTCTGATTGATTGTCCATTTTTTATTCTTTTATCATAATAACGCTTCAATTCCCTGTATCGCTTACCACCGCAATTCAGACATAACTGCGATTTCCCCCTGACCCCAACCCCACATCGAATACAGGGTAACGGACCAAGGCTTCCACGACGAAAGCTTTGCATATGATACCCACAGAACTCATTTCTGCATGATTTGTTACACGGGATTACTGATCCAATCATAAGCCATTTGCAGTGATTCATTATACATAAATCTTTCATTCAAATGCTTGTTTTAATTATAGCATGAAGGAGTTAAGGAGAGTGCCTTCGAAAAATGCTAAATTCAATACTGATAAGGAGTTTAAGAGATTATTGAAAATTAATCCTAAATTTAATATCGATAAACCCAAAAAACGTCCAAGACACGGAAACATGAAAGAGTTTAAGAGATTATTGAAAATTAATCCGAAATTTAATCTCGATAAACCCAAAAAACGTCCAATAGACGGAAACATGAAGGAGTTTAAGAGATTATTGAAAATTAATCCTAGATTTAATCGCGATAGACCCAAAAAACGTCCAAGAGACGGAAACAAAATTAATCTCAAACGTCCAAGAGACGGAAACATGAAAGAGTTTAAGAGATTATTGAAAATTAATCCTAAATTTAATCTCGATAGACCCAAAAAACGTAACAAACGTCCAAGAGACGGAAACATGAGAGAGTTTAAGAGATTATTGAAAATTAATCCTAAATTTAATCTCGATAAACCCAAAAAACGTGTAGTAGACAGAAACATGAGGGAGTTTAAGAGATTATTGAAAATTAATCCTAAATTTAATCTCGATAAACCCAAAAAACGTAACAAGAGATTACCCTGGAAAGATGCTCAATTCAGTCTTGATATAGTTTCTAATACACCCAAGAATAAAATTCTTGATAAAGCCATCAGAGACTGTTTTAATGAATTCAAGCGTGATGGAGCATCTTATTGTTGGTCAACATTTCGAATTGATGGTGTTGTTGACGCTACCATGAATGATGAAAAAGCAGCAGTGATAATTTCACGTCTTGGGGAAGAAAGAAATTTTTTTCGAATCAAATTCATTATCCGTGATGATGGAAAATGGATCATTAGGGATAAATTTGAACCCATCTTGAAAGATAAAAAAACTATCACCGTGAATCAGGATTCAAAACCAGGAATTTTGACCGGAATTGATAAACATACTACGAAAGATCCTACCCTGTAACAGCAGTTGTTTACGGGATCTATCCGCTCAATGAAAAACCTGATATTGCAAAACTAGCACCTATGAAATATTCGACAAGGCTCAATTGTGTAGCAGAACGAATAATGGAACACTTCACAAATGCGTCCCGGGGAAATAAACTAACTGATCTAAGACGAAAAAAAATAACCGAGTGGGAATTAACGGTAAAAGAGCATGGGGCAACAATTCAAGATATAACCAAATTAGAAACATCATTGAGATTTCCAATATCGGTAAGGACAATCACCGGTGAAGTATTATACGAATCGAAATATAATAAAAATGGAGCCCCAATTGAAATTGTTGATCATAATGAACACGCGTGGTCATCTGCAGTAACAATATTCCCACGGGATAGAACCGTAAAATATATCCCCCAAACAGAAGAGTTTTTTTCAGAGCAGAAATTATTTGATGCTATTTACCATTTGAGTAAAAACGATCCTGTGTCAATGTGGCTATTTCATAGTACTTCAGACGAGGAATGTAGATTTGATCAGTTTGTAAGGCCCAACGGAGAATTGTACCGTACTGAAGAACTGCATAATCAAATGAAACAACTAGCTAGTGAGTTTTCTGGGGAAGGGGAAGACAACGATCAATTATTAGCAAACTGTTTTACAGTACCATCAATTGCAGCACATTTTGCTAGGAAGAAAAACGCGTGGAAACCAACAAGAAGTGAGTTTTTATCAGATGTCAGATTGTCCTGTCTTGAATACAGCCATGGAGGGTTATGGAATACAAAATACGACACTAAAACCGTTATTTCAGTTGATATGATTGCATGTTATCCAGGAAGTTTTCTCGGGTATGGAGAATGCGAGAAATATTTTAAAAGATTTGGACACCCCACACACGAAATGACCCGTGTTGCTATTAATGGACCACTGCCTGATTTTGATTTAACAGGATTCGCTTGTGTAGTATCATTTGAAATGGCTGAAGGACTTCATCCGTGTAGTTATCTTTGGATTGGTAAACACATGTCTGAAAAACACTGGATGCCAATAGTGTTATTACGGAATATGCTTGATTGTAAGATGTTAAAATCATTAATTGTCAGTGAAGCAATTATATCCTATCGAGCACAGAAATCAGTGTGGTTACCCCAACCTGATCTAGAAAAAATAATTAGCGAACAGCGAAAACTGTTTCCTGATTTTAATGAACAACAAATCATGAATTGGTCCAAACAGTTATTTGAAATCAGAAACAACGAAGCAAAAGATCTCAGTAGAAGAATAATCGGTAAATTTACCCAGGGTGGTAATTACGATAATACAAGATATTCTTCACGATTGATTATAGACAATGCTGAATACGATTTTGTAATCGCGGATTTAACGAATAAGGGTCTATATGTCAATCGTAAGGATGCATTTATGTCCGATGGAACCAAATTGGGTACAATTGTTACTTACAATGATGGATACAATCCGCAGTACACACATTTGAGAGCTTCTATGCTCGGTTATGCTTCTATTAATCTGTTTTCAATGATCAATAAATTTCCTGACACCGCAGTTAGAGTTGCCACTGATTCATTTTACATAAATAGCAAAATGGCTGATTTTAAGGCTACTGGCAACGAGAATTGGGGGTCATGGAGAATTAAGCGGGAAATGCTTCATGATTATATTCAATCAGCAGATGTTACAATTGAAAATAATTATTTAAAAAGCAATCAGTGTTCAGAATTTTCTAATGCACCACCGGTATCTGATCCAGTATGCCGGTATAAAACAGTTTATTTAAACGGTTGTGGAGGATCAGGAAAGACACCACGAGTAATCAATTTATTCAAGGATAAAATCAACATGAATGCGTTAACACCAACTCACAAACTTGCCAGAGACATAAAACAACGAGATGTAAAAAATTCTGGTACTTATCACAGCTTCTTCCGATGGAGCGGTGATAAATGGACCCCTGAAAGAATGGGACAGAAATTTATTCCACCGGTGATATTATGGGATGAAATATGCTCGGTACCGTTACAAGTATTAAAAACATTTCTTGAATGGTTGTCAACGAAAAATACAAAAATTATCATGTGCGGCGATCAAGGCCAACCACCACCATTTGTCGGTGAACCTCCTCATGAATGGTTAAAATCATACGTTGATTATTACGAAGAGATGAATGATGACATTAGATCATTAGATGAAATATTACGTGAGTTTAAACAACTAATCAGATTACAACCGGATAGAATCCAATGTGAAATAATGCGTGAAATAATTTCAGAAACTCCCATGAATGATTTTTGGGAGTTGTGGAGACCAAATGATTTGATAATAGCAAGTAGAAATATAGTCAGAGACACACTTCAGATGAAGTTATTTGAATTGCATAAACAAAACTTTGCAACACTTCCAGTACCGTTGTGTTATAGACCATCTGATACACGAAAGCAGAATATCGACGTTGACATTCCTGGACAACGTGAAAAGCAGAATTTAGTATTAAATGATATTGTGCTGGTTGATATCAGCGTCGTCGAAAATGCATTGCGTGCTGATAAATCCCCATGGACGTTAGGTTATGCAGCAACAATACATTCTTCACAGGGATTGACTATATCGGATACAATTATTTGGATAGTAGATAATCGCATTGAGTGGTTGAATTTAGTTTATCTCGCAGTATCCAGAGTACGAAGAATAGATCAACTTCGAACAATTGTTTTCGATGATGAAATCATTGGTGACGATAATGACACAACAATGGATGATATTGATGTTAAAATTATTGATAAAAAACTCTCCGGTTACAAAAAACAAGACAAAAAAAAACAACGAGAATTTGACATTGATGCTGAATTAATAATCACTTTGAAGAAACAACAGAATAATCACTGCGCAAGTTGCAATTGTATAATGCGTTGGCAGTATTCGGATAAGGATCCTCGCCAATTCACCGTTGACAGAAAAAATAACAATCTCGGTCATGTCAGAAATAATGTGATGTTGACTTGTCTTGAGTGCAATAGACGCAACGGTGCTAGTTAAGACCCCGTGGTGGCAACTGAGTATCCTCGGGTATCACTTGTAATTGTTCTCTAGTAAAAACCCGCTGAGGGGCAGTTGAATCCAGTTTATAGACTGGAGGTCTACCAGTTGATCGTGTTATACTAGATATCTTGTGTGCAGTAACACTCCAAATAGGATCAGTAGCCCTTTTTCTACCCCCTTCAAGCTCTCCTGGTTCGTATAAGTACCTCACAATGACATTACTACCAAGAATTGGTTCTTTGAAATCTTTTTGTGGTTGTGCGGGTATTGACTTCTTTTTAATCGCGTTGATAGGTTTCATGTTGATTGTTCTAGTAATCTCGTTATTCAGTGCAGTAATCACAGATGGTAATCTTTTAACCCATTCACGGGATCTTTTTTCTTGGATGAATTCTTTTGCGTATTGATATCCAAATAACCGCTCAGCAAGGGTTTTATTAAACCGTTCTACAATTGCCTGATCACGATGTAGCGCAGTATGACCCCGTCTGATAGTGACATTGTGATATTTCATTGTAGATAACACTGCACCCTGAAATTCCTTGCCAGGATCAATTTGTAATAGATTTGGCCAGTGCAGAGGACCACTTCGATAAATCCTTTCAAATGCAGAAGCCACTTCAGGTGATGATTTTGTTTTTAACGGTTCTGCTTCTTTGTATCGACTTGCAATATCAACTACGGTTAGAGCGTATTTGTAACCGTGGTCATGTGGCAAAAATAATAGATCAGCCTGATGAACTTCATTGGGTCCGGTCACATCAAAATGCGAGACATTAATTTGTTTAGGCGGTGGTATATAAATTTGCCATAGTGCCTGTTTAGATAACCAATCCGCCGCAGTGGGTTTTTTTCACTTTTGCAGCGCTAGCGAGTTTATGGATTGCTGATTTACCCCTCCAGTATCCTCTTGGGGAATAATAAATAGATTCCATGTTGTTATTAATTACAAGCACCTAACATCAATTTACTTTTCATAGCCGATTTTATCAAAAATGAAGCCAATTTTTCTTTGAAAGATTTATCAGGAATAGCATTTAACGCATGAATTAATTTCACATCTGCTAGATGCCTGTGCTGCAGATTACTGCTTTTATAAGAGACATCATGAAGGTGACAGGCCTTATCAATGGCATTTATTGGTTCTTCACCGGGGTTGGGTTGGTTATGATTATTGAGTCTGATATCAAGTCTGGTTCCCGGTCCACAGTAGCTATATCCTGGAAGGTGCTTTTCTCCAGGGTATTTTGCCCATGGGGTTCCAGGGAGTTTTGCTAATTTGGCAGCGATATCACCTCCTCGTTTTTTTTTAAAGGTTCCTTGGGTTTAGAAACAAATCTAAATTTCTTTGTACTACATTGTACGTATTTACCAGAAAGCGCTGATCGGTTATTTTTTGTTGTAATCGTCGTCAAGTCATCTGTGCCAGTACGTTTTTTACACTTCACACAATATAGATCCATAATTTATGTATAGAGATATGAATATAATTGATTTTTCAGCGACTAAAACAAGAGAACCAGTTAAGCATCATGCAGCGCTACCAAACTCTATCCGCGCAATTATAATCGGGCCATCTGGATCCGGCAAGACGCAATTGTTGCTCAATTTAATAATGAGATGGATGAAGTGGGATAAGTTGTATTTAATTGCCCCTAGCGTAGATGACCAACGATGCTATGAAGTGCTAAAAGATTTTAATGAAAACGCTTCAGAGATTACCGGCGAGGATATTATTGAATTTATAACCGATATTGACGAGGCACCATCAGTAGAAGACCTCGATGGAAGTATCAACAATTTAGTTGTATACGACGATGTAATGTTAGATAAACAAAAAAAACCAGCTAGAATATTTTCCCGAGGCAGGCATAAAAACACGGACGTGATCTATGTCACTCAACGCTACACACAAATACCAAAAGTGATTCGCGATAATTGTAATGTGTTGTGTGTGTTTAATGGAGTTGATACACATACGCTACGAAATATTTGGCAGACATGGTGTTCCGATATGGACTTCAATCAATTTAGAAATTTCTTTAGTCATGCTCAGTCTGCCCCACACGGATTTGTAACAATAAATTTACATGACCCTAGGACACGATATCGTATCGGACTGGATCAAATATTCGGTTGAAATCGTAAATTGCTTTGCAATTTCAAAGGATTTTTACGATGGAGATTGATTTCATTGACTGATTTCATTATTATTTTTTGCCTGATTTCATTGATTTTTTTTTGCCTGATTTCATTGATTTCATTGATTTTTTGCCTGATTTCATTGTTTTAAGCCTGATTTCATTGAAAACTTGTTTAAAAATGTTGTAGGATTCGCCCCCTCTGCTGCTTCAAATAGCAGTCGAATTTATTGTGCTGCACTGAAATCAGTATATTCGATATCCTGAGATAAAATGTTCTGCTACAGATCTATCGAAACATTTATTTGTAGCAGAACAAAATTGTCTCCCTTTTTCATGGCCTGGCAATAATTATGGATAACACTTCAATTAATACCTTACATGTTATATGGAGATCCAATCATTAGCAATTAATACCTTACATATTATATGGAGATCCAATCATTAGCAATTAATACCGAATATAATACTTTGAGATCCAACCTGAAGAAATTAATGCCCAACTTAATACTTTGGCATCCAACATATAGCAATTAATACGGAATTTGATAATGGGATATCGAACCACGAGTTAGAACTAAATTGTAATTTTTTTTCGTTTCAAAATATTTGAATACTCTTGAGTTATGTTTAGATTCCATTCTTTGCGACCGCTCCGGTAGCCAAATAGTTAGGGCGTAGGCCTCGGATGCGGAAGGTTGTTGATTCGATCCCCTGCTGAGTCATACCAAAGACTTACAAAAATGGTACTAACAGCTACCTCGCTTGGCGATCTCCATTAAGAGGCTAGTGTTAGGACTAGTTGTCCTGGTTTCAGGATAGTGTGACTGGGTGGGACATCATGCTACAAATTTGCCACATGATGTCCTAGTGCTAGACATCACTATAAACTGCCACACTGCAGATATCGTAACGATACGACTGAAAAATGCTAAAAATACTTTATAAATTCAAAACTCTCTCTCTCTCTCTCTCTCTCTCTCTCTCTCTCTCTCTCTCTCTCTCTCTCTCTCTCACGCTTCTTTTTTGCGCTTGTATGAATTCTACGAATTTCAGCCAGATAAACGTATCCAATTTTATTTTCCATTAATATTGTCACAGGTGTTCATCTTCACAGAAGCTGCTGTTTCTAAATTTCATCTTTCTCGCTTGGCAATGGTAGTCACAATGAACTATCGGTCTTGGACTTTGTCCCTTTTTATATGCTGACCAATATAGATGTGACCTACGGTAAAGTGAAGCCGCACTCGCTTCTGGTACATGATTTGATACACTTTTTGCAAAGGTCGACTAACAATTTGGTGTTTGGGTCGGTACACGTACAATCTTGTGTGGTTCGTAGGTGGTCACTTTCAAATTCGCATCCTGTCCAGACTGCAAGGCTTCTTTTAGCACATCAAAGTTTACTACTAGACTGGTGCGATAATTGAGAGTTAATCCTTTCGTTTTACACTCGGTGTGCATTTCTCCTTGTTGGTCCGGTATTCATAGCCGTAATTTTTAGGACCACCACTAGCAAAACTTCTTCGATGTCAGGGTGACGTTGTTGATGCAACTGTTCGTGTCAGTGTACAGGACGTAATCTCCTAACAATACTAAAGCTTTGTACAATTTTAAGCGAGCATGGGCTGTCATGCAGGCCGCAATGATGACATTTCTAAATTCGTCGGCTTCTAGAAAGTCCAGTCCAGTTCTTCTTCCTAATTGAAAAAGCCCTCACAAAGGACGTCTACGTGTTTCATATATTTGGTTTTGTCGTGAATAATCTGGAAGTAGCGGGAAGGTTCTGTCAAATACTCCGTCTTCCGTAAACACGATCCTTGTACCAACTTACCCTACGAACAATTTCGCATCACCTTGGCAAACCATCGTCTTCCCTCGTTTTTCTCCACGTGGTCTAAAGTGATGTCTTTCTGCTCCCAGTATATTTCTTTGAATTTATTTTAGTCTTCAAAAGTGTAGCACCAGGAAGGATATCCGCTGCCTTCTTGTTTTAGTTTCAGAAAGGCATCAACGTAGTCTGCCAAAATGCCCTACTGAGTATTGTCGCCCTTGTGGTACTGTTATGTCGTGGCAAAGTGGTAAATGCTGTACTCATCTAACAGTTGGTATCCCAGGTTCAGAGCTTTGAACAATTTCACGCTGACCGACGTTCCTGTCGAGTCACGTTCTTAATGGGTGTTGTTAAGTCGGTCTTGGTTGCGCGTTTCGGCACAAGTACGGCACAAAGAAAACATCAGTTTTCCTTAGCAATGGTGAGGTAAAACAGGATGGTACAAGTCCTTGGGAGGCAATAAATTGCACTTAATCAATCCTTCGTATTGTTGAATGTTGTCCATGTGGATGCGTTCCGTCATCGTTTGCGGGTGCCCTGCGGAAACGTGACAATACTTGCACATGTTAGGATACAACGAATACACATCCAAATGTATGATTTCTTGTTTCTTCTCGTCGTCTTGGTACAGCAAACAGGTGGCATTCGTCCGTCATCCGTGTAAACTAGCCCGTGGATTCAATGTGTCCACCAACTTGTAAGGTTTCACGATGCGTTTAACTCTGGATCGGTTTCAAACGCTGATCGTACTTGTGTCCAACCATGCCACCACTTGGTATCCTTGCTTTTCTAACTTCAAGCGCCGCTGGCAAGTAGCCGCTGAACTTTGCGTCTTCAAATGTTGTTGGTAACAGGTATGGCTGATAAAAGTGTGATGACATGCAGGCCTATGAACTCTTTCTTTCATCCTTCCTCCAGACAGAGTTTAGAGGCCAAACATCCCTCACATTTCGGTCCACAATGTGTGTATTGTTCTCAATTGTTATAACGATAGTCACATTTCTCACAGTAGTAACTGTATCTCAGGAGTGCGGTGATACTAGTAATAGCATCAAAGTGTTCATCGTGATGACAGACGTGAATGTATTTTCCGTCTTCGAAATGCTTGCCTCGAAAAAACAGAGGTCCATGCACTTCTTGAGGATACACTTTCAAGGTGTAACGTAGAGACAAGACGTCTTGCAATTTTTGTATTTCTGGAGTTCTGAAGAGTTTGTCTTTGGATATTCCCGCTTGCTATAACAAAAGTTCTACTTCTAGTCGTTGTTTGGCTTGGTCGGATTATTGCATATTTTTTCCAGGCTCTTTTCCATTCGTGTCGTTCTTGTCGGCATACGTTAGTTCCACCACAATGGCAAAAGCTAAAGACATCTGGTCTTGAGAATTTAATTTGGACGATGCTCTTCTTGAGGCTGCGAAGGTTGTCCACCAATAACACCTTTTTGAGTCCTCTCCCTTCGGGAAAAGAAACGTGGGTCATGTGCAGTATTGCCTTTCCGTCGGTGATGTCAAACTTGTCGTTGGATTGTTGCATTGTGGAATGTTGTCGATGATTTTGGAAGGTGTCAGTTCCATTGGGCTGCTAGACTGCTAAACTCCAAGCAAGGAACTTCAAACCGTTGTGATCAATGGAAAGTGCCAAGCGATCGTCTTTTTTGCTTTAGCATCGTCGCTTCAGTGGGGTTAACAAAGGATCCCACAAATCGGAGATGAACCCTTGTGTTTTCTCCAACGGTACGTCTGACTTGAAATATTTAAACTATATCGTGCACTTGTAGGCCTTAGTTCTCAATTTTCTAGAGGAACGTTTTTACGTTTGTCGTATGTGGTAATACGTTTTGGGTGATACTGGTGGTTTGGAACATGTTCTCTCGGTCTGACCGCAGACGTGGAAGGTAATGGTTCAGGTTCACTCTTGTCTTCGATTTGGCGAATACTTTTTTCGTAAGTCATTTTAATATCCTTTAAAAGCATACAAGGTATATAGATGCCAAGAAAGCAGGAGGACCTTAACATAATACGTCGCCCTTGTGTTTTCATTCTTGCAAAAGATATGCAATAAATGTATGGTATCAGCTTTGTCGGATTGTATCAGATATGGAACGTTGTGAAATACTTAAAAAATATCAGGTAGCAATCAGAACGATCTACGGTCTTTAACTTACAATATTAAGTCCATTAAAACACATTAGATTTTGATTTTAAAAAATCCCAGCAAAAATGGATCAAATAAGCAGAAAAATGCGTTTGTAATTGAAATCCGTAAGAAATGGAACTGGAAAAGATTAACTCTGTTTGTAGCCGAAGTTTAATTCACACATACCCAAGAACAATGTTGTTCTACCTAGAGAGACATACATACAATTAGATAGATATATAGTTTGATCGGTGGATATTTAATATGTTTTAGTTTATGTCCTGCATCGTGAGTAATATATATATATATATATATATATATATATATATATATATATATATATATATATATATATAACAATAAACACACATTTACTAGTATGATCTGCTATCCTAACAGTACGATAACTTTATACTACAGACCTAACAATTCTTTCTTTCCATTTCAGTGAGTAACACGACAGTCAGTCAAGTACAATCAACCAACCCTCCCCCATACGGACCTGTTGGCTACGGATATCCCGGTTTTGGTCCCACACCAGCATATTCCCAGTTTAATAATGTGCCTCACGGAGGCACCGTCCCGGCCTATCCACCACCACCGGCAGCTAACTATTAAGAGTTTCTATCTCCTTTCGGCTTTTTTCACTTTCCCGAGACTGACACTTATTATATTTCGGTCATAATACATCAGAGATAGAGGGGGATACAATTTTGTAATTTACCTTGACAATTGGAACGTTGTCTAGCAAAACTAGATTTTATTTGGTATGTACAGTTGCTGCAGACGTTTCATTGATATCTTCAAAACTCAGACATTTCCTACTTAGAACCATTTGCTTCTTAACCAAAATAACTTATTCATCCTAGATCTGTGTATTCAGTGTAACTAAATTAGATAAATTTCATGTGAATCTTATTGAACATTAAAGAAAAAGTGAGTGATATATGCATTTATACATACAATTACTTTTTTCAATAAAGTTGTTTTTTATAACTCAAGCCAGAAGAAAGGAGTTACGATTTTATCCGACCACCTCATAATTCTTACACTTCAACAATGATAAAGATTTTGAAAATCTTTTAAACAAATGATAGTGAGACGTGTATTGTTTTATTTCGCATCTACCTTAAAAACACCATTAGTTTTCAATCTCATTTAAAATATTAAACTTTTCAAAGAACATTGTATGTCAAACTTGCTTCAAATATTTTAGATTCATACCAAATTTTTCTATCAAACTTTTTTAATTTTGTCCAGATTATAAACGCCATTGTCACTCAAACTGATTGAAAATATATCCGTTTTTACAGATTGTTTCTCAAAATATCTAACATTAAAACACCGTTGTCTGTCAAACTCCTGTAAGATAATCCAGACTATTGTTTTCTCAAAATAGCTAACATTAAAACAGTATCGTTTTGTTCTCTTCTGTTTTTTCTTCTTACCCCTGATTAGTGCATGGAACTGTGCATATTGGATCAGGGCTGTGCAATTTAATTCAAAGGTAGCAAAATCCGGTGAGAATAAGAATATATTCAGATGTTCAATAGAGGATATTGTATAGTGAAATGTCCACAAGAGTGAACTAAAGAGTACTTATATGACGCTATAGAGTTGTCATATCATATTTTACTTTCTATTTACACTTATGCTTGAATAATCTTATTTTAATATTTATTTTAGGTGAAGTATAAAATATCTTTAAGGAAAAGCGTATCCGTTTATTTTTCATTATCTCTATTTATCGAAGATAAAGATAAAGGTAAGATAAAGATGATGTGTATTTACTATCAGATGATTATGGAAATGCTTTTCAGATGTAAATAATTGACAATTATATCTATCCCATCTATAATCATCATCTTCATTGAGCTAGCTGTCAAAATCTGACTAATATACTTTGAAAATTTGTCCAATGTAGTCAGTAGTTAATGGGGATAGTTGCGTGTCATTAGAAAATACAATACAGACACCACCACTCGGGAAACCTTGGGGTCAAGGTTTGAAAATCACCCTGGGTACGTTTAGCATTAAGGGGAATTGAACACGGGAAGTATAGCCTTATGGGAAAGTGGGGTTGAATAAGAATAGAACAGGTGAGGTGATGTCACGAGTCACGACACTAAACAGTTGACCACTAGCGGGAAGTGGGTGGCGGTTACGTTCAGCAAGTTCAGTTATTTTTGCGAGTGGCGGGGAAGTTTACCTAGTTCAGCGAGTGGCGGTAAGTTCAGCGAGTGGCTGGTAGGTTCAGAGAGTGGCGGGTTCAGCTAGTTCAAAAAACTATACTAATAAAACAACGCTTAGCTGGGCATGTAAACAAACAATTAAATATATACTAATATTGCAAAGACAAAACAATTATTCATTATGACATATCATGTGATCTGTCTACATTCCAATATTGTACTTTTAGAATTGGTATATTTTGCATCCTTTTCTAGAATCAGCCATATACCTACTATAATACTCAGCAACAGTTTTTCCTGTGCACTTCACTTCCTAGTTTATGCCAAATGCACTTGTTTTTCACTTGAAAAAAACATGTAAAATCTTGAAACATTACATCCAATAATTCCATTTTCGTCCTCTTTTTCTAGCTTAACATTCTACTATCTCATTATTATTTAATCTTCCAGATCTTCCATCTCCTCTTTTTCTTTCTTAAGTATCTCACTTCATATTTCCTTTGATTTTTTTTCAAGTTGTTGATTTCCATTTTCATGCGAGGAGGAGTGTAATTATAGTGGTAACAAGAAAAACTAGGATACACTATCAACAACAAAACAATTATACTATCCCCACCCGCGAAGGAGTTAAAAACAAATGCAAAATACTATCCACATACGGGAAGGAGCAGCGAAACATAAAAAATATACTATCCACACACATAAATGAGCTCAAAACAACCACAAACATACACAGAAGGGAGAGACACTTGCCACACATATACTGACAACACATAAGAGAGCGAAAGAGTGAAAACAATCTACAATATATACTATCCAAACAAATCTACACGAAAGTACTCGAACGTGCTGTAAGTATAACTGATGCTGTTTCACACTTTAGGTATAACTTCCACGCTTTGCACGTAGGGTCTGGCTGCCTCGAAGAAGATTTTGTATTCGGCATTCCCAACCATCAAATGGAAAGCAGTACTACTGATAATGAGTCTAAGGTGAACATCCCCGCCGTGCAGAAAATATTTCTCTTGTAACAACATGTACAAATGCAAGCGGTTCATCAGTTCTAAACTTCGGCATCCAGCGATTTTCTTGTCACGTCCGTTGAATCACTTTTTGCTGCAATCTTTCTCTGCCACCTTATCGAACGTGCCCGCTGTTTCCTTACCAAGAAAGCATCCAGATAAGTGTTTTGGTATTTTTTTCGTACGTAAAGACATTTTAAAAGGTACGCTCGATAATGATAAGTATACATGTTGCTGCTGACCAGTTTGTTATTCAAGTACAAATCCACTTCGCTGAACAAGGAATACATAAAAATGTTGACGGTATCTACTGCCTCATCGGAATCTAGATTGATACCATCCATTTTGTTCACGTTGGCTTTCAGGTACTAGTAATTGCTGCTCAGATCGATGGGATCTTCGGGATGTCGTTTGATTTAAAGCTTGATGGGAGCTGGTACCGTCAAAGAAGAGATGGGATTAAATTCCACACATTGAGCTTTTTTCATGGTCATCACGGTGTGCGACATGGCACACAGATTCATTACCGACTTGGAACTTGACATGTGGTTCCACCTTCCTGGTCGTCGTTCGTGGTAGAAACCAGTTTGAAAGAAATGACACGTAGTAACGGTACGGAGGTGTGTCCCTCCGCGTTGTACTCTACGAAACCTAAGCATCAAATTGAGTCCTTTGTTCAGTTTTACCGAGGATCCAAAAACCCTGTAAAACTCCATATTGCTATTGATTTTCGGGCTCAAATTTTGTGCTACCATCTGTAGGATGTCCACCCAAAATGTCAAAGAAGCTACCATTAAACCTGATGGACAACGTTTCGGGATCCTGAAATTTAGGCGATGGGCCATTTTCTAGTACTCATTCTTAACACTTGTGTGGCTCTGCTCGGGGCTTTACCAAACGCTGCCTTGAACATGTCAGCAATTATCTCCACCAAATGTTCACCGCTAAAAGTATAGCCTGTTGAAAGTTATGTATGCTTAATAATAGATTGCTTGTTGACTTTGTGTCACCGAAAACTGCTTATATTCATCTCCTCCTGCAATTGGACGCTCAGCATTTTACCTGGAATGTGTTTTGAGTTTCAATGATGTTTTTAATTTGTGTAGGATAAATCATGTCCACCATAACGCCATTTCCCAATGGGCTTCATGATCCAGAAAGATGGCCTGAGGTACGTTGGCCGTGTAACAGCATAGTATTTTTGGGAAACACCTGCTTGGAACTGCCACTGTGTAACGTTAAGTAGAATTGGTTATTATTGTTAATAATATTAGGTGTCTGCTGTCCGAAGGGTAACTAGAAGACAGAGGAGTGTCTAAAAGACGATTGATTCTGTAATTATTGTTGGAGTGGTGACTGACTTTGGACGGAGGGCTCCCGTTGTTCCCGTTCGAGGAGCATTTTAGGGAAGGGTTGTGGAGGTAACTGATACAATTGCTCAGTAAATTGGAACGCAGTAAATTGTCAATGGCAGCATCGATGACACAATACACTACAACGATTGGACATAAATAGACGATTTGAGATTTATTCACACGTTCTCTACACTTCACCTAAAAAGGTTGCTTTATAGATCTTGTAGAGAAGGCCTGGGTGACGGCGGTAGTCGCAGCCTCTATACAAGAATCAAAACCGAGTGGATATCCTTTAAAACGTACATTGAATTTTTGACAAGTCGTTTTCCAACTTTAAGGGTTCTTAGTTCGGGAATGCTTTCGATGTCGTTCAATTCGTCTTATTCTTAGTCATGCTTAGTAACTCGGGAAGTAAAAGGTTCCTTTGAACACCTCCCCGTCAATGTCTTCTATACTATAGACGGCAGGATGACGGCCACGCACTCTTCCAGTGACACCACATAATTCGCTGGTCCAGCTGAGTAAGTAACCTTTGTTGAAAGTGTGTTTGGCCAATGTGTACCCAATCTCCTGCGGTCAAAACACTCCATCTTTTTTGAGGGGGGTGGGGGGTGGAGGGTCAGCCACTGTCGGGGACGAACCAAACAAGCGTTCCAAATGAAAGTCACTTCTTTGAGGGCACATCCGAACCTCTGATGGTAAGATTGCATGTACGCTCGAGCCAAATGCGGTAAGATGTTGCTGTACCTGAGAGTGCGTTGATGCGATCATTCAAGGTGCATTGAAAACGTTCCGTGATGATGGCTTTGGTTTCGAGATTCTCGGTGGTGACAAAATGATTGTCACGTTTCTTAGATTATTTATGGAAGGTCGGTGACTTTGTCGGTTTGCCATCGAAGATGGTGCCGACCTCTTTGTTTCAACAGCAGTTTGATGGCTCGCACTAACTCACTGCTTGATTTGAAAGTCAATGACACGAGACAGGCAAATTAAGAAAAGACGTCGATGACACACACAAAATATTTGTGGCCACTACTGTAGCTGGCCAAATGACAGACTTCGGCTAAAACGTATTGTCATTGATGATCAATGTCCTCCGCTCGTGCGCAACATCTGAAACGTTTTTGTCAAATGGATTTGTGTAAAAGTGCACGAGATTTGTTCTTGTAACAATCATTGCACTTGAGGTAAACGGAGACATTTCAGTCAGGTTTTGGCAGCCCTATACACTTTCTAAACTCCTTCGTAACATGCAGGATGAGCTGGATATTAATTTCAGTAAATTTCGGTGATCGTAACCTGTTCTGAGAATGAATCAGTATCACTAGAGATTGTCGCAGACAACTTTTTTTCATCACGGTCAGCACCCAAGAAAGATGAATTTGGTTCACTCAGCGAACTATTTGCTTATGATGACAGCACACTGCTTAATCTGAGAATCATTTAAAGAGACAGGTGACAGAAATATACCAGGGGGCTGATATGTATGTAACGTATACATATTTGTTGTGCGAATCGGAATATTCATATCTGTCTTCATTGGCAAATACTCTTTGAGAAGGGTTTGAAAGATATAAAACTAATCATCAATGTCTACACATTAGTCTGATAACACATTTGGCAACCCACATTGGGTGCATATCCAACTTAAATTTTAAATCCTAATGGCATGACCTACCCGGACTAATGCTGACAAATGTACTATAATACAAGGTAAAACAGTCAATGCATTGATTGGCTTTAAGAAGAAAACATCCGACCCATAGTTTTAAAACAGATAAAACGTGTATAGCAGGTGGCCTAGGATGACTTGAAGATCTCCTTCCTGAAAGACCAGCAGAAGGATGAGTGACACGAACCCGTTATTTACAGTCTCTCTACACAGACAGTTTATGCCTCATATATGTTATTAGCCTTAGCTCAAAATCACGTACTTACACTTCTTGCTCACGCTGGTAACTCGCTAGTTATGCAAATGATTGCATTTTATTGTTGATTTCACAAGAAGCATATGAGAACGGCAACAAGCACAACATACAACACTCACTCACTCACTCACTCACACACACACACACATACACACACACACACACACACACACACACACACACACACACACACAATTGTGGCAACTTCTCGTTTCATTGTGAGCAAGTATCAGCAAAAGAATAATGAGTTAATGGGGATGTTACTACATTGTTCTTCAAACTGAATCGATTATACGTGAACACATCACGCGCACTAGCAGGTATAGCGGTACCAATTGTACAACTCCAGGTAGGCGGAGCTTAAACTGTATGTCATATTGCAGTCTGAAATAAACAACAACACTAGCTGTGATTGGTGCATATGTAAGAACTGAACTTTCTGTAAGGCTATCCAAAAAAGTTAAGCCTCTTGACAACATGTGAGATTACGTTAATTCATATCTAAATCATATTTTGAATTTTTGATTTTTTTTTTTAAATGTGGGACACATGGGGTGAAACTGGGTCTGTTGTTAATAGATAACTCTTAGCCCTGTCTAGTTCCAACAGAGTTATCTCTCTTAAATGCAATGGAGTACCTGGTTTTGTCCTTGTCAAATTGACAATCTAAGTATGTTCTCTGTGACAGTGTGTGACATGCATGCTGAAGTAGGATAGCAATATTATTTATTTCACACAACATTAGCATTGAGGTCTATGGAAAAACATTTGGTACCTTGATACCTAGCAGGCACAGGTAAACGAAGTAATGAAAAGGTTAGCTTAGCTTAGCTATGCAGCAGTAAATAGCCCACAGTAGTTAACAATAGAATTTGGCAAAATGCGTGGAACACATACTTACACTGTCCCAGTATTATTACAATTTGTGCGTAGTTTAAAAGCTGTTAACACATCAAATTAGATTCAATCTAAACTAAAATAATTATCTGAAAAAAATTCCTTTGTGACACAATACTGTGGTTTTCCAAAAACTAAAAAAGCAGAACTAAACCATATGGGTGGATGTAAGCGGTTAGGCATCAGATTTCTATTGTTATGAGCTACAAAAAAAAATCTCGCTATAATAGCTTGAAACTTGATTAAACCTGAATCCCCATCGATTACGTAGATTCACTTCGTATTAGCCGTTCATTTGTAACTGCAGCTGTGTTTAAACGTATCTAGTAAACAGTGATAGCTTAGCTAGCAGAGTGTCGGATTCGTAATGCAAGGGTTAGATACATGCCATGGCCCGTCTGCTGCATCAGTGTGTCATTCGGAATGACAATTAGCTACACTTTCATTGGCATGATATAGAGTCGTATAGACAATAATGTATTGAAATTGTCGTTTTTAAAAAAGGGATAAAAGGAAGTAAAGAGAGACAAATCTGATATCGCACTTTACTAGTTTTACTACATATGAGACAAGCATTACGACTATACTGTCATAAAATAAGTAACAGAAAGAATCAAAACCAGCAAGTTTGGCAACTCATTAAAAAACTTCCACACACAAAAAATCGAGTATTTCAATGATTACTGTGTAAAGCAGATGAATAATGCAAACAAATATCTCAAATTATATATAAATACAACGTCAAACATTTATCTAGACTGATATTTACTTAAGAACACATTAATTAAGAATCCTAATCATGAATAAATGAATGACTCAATTCCATCCTAATCTTCAAGACTTCACTAATTTATTCCGCAATATCTACTCTACAACATGCGTCACAGTATTCAACTAAATGACTTTACCTAGCTAATCATAATTCAGAACTAGTGAATATCTTTATTATTAGAAACTTGCCAACATGTATTTATGTATCCTATCCAATCAGCACGCCAAAAGTGAAATAGATAAATTATATACAGACATGTACCAAATATTACACAAAATACGAATATACATAACAGAGAGAAAGACAGACAAACAGGCAAACCGATATACATATTGTGGCTGGAATTATTATTTTTACTCCTAAGGTATTGAAACTCATAAACGCGTGTCATGTTTTTACGTATAATGTATAAGAATACCTTCTGACGTCACAATGAGGTCATGACACTATAAAAAGCTACAGCAAAATGTCTGATTTGCATTGATTACATAGCAAGCCATGTTTCTACTAGAGTGCACATTGGGCATTCAGAAAAAGGTTATTCTGTCGGAATATGGCCAATTTACAGCATAGTCGCTATTTACAAAAAAATGTATGGGTATCGGACAATGGATAGAAGGTTCGAGGGTCTAAACCTGTTACTCGCACACTACCTCTTAGCAAGCGTGCTTTATATGTCAACAAATGGAGTAAATAACTATTTTTTAAAAGGAATTTATACAAATGCCGATCACCCAAATGACAGAACGTTATATAATCACAGGAATGATTGCAATTTTTTCAGTAAACAATATAGTCATTGTTGACTTATTTGGTCATATTTGGATCAAATATATCTGTTCACAAATGGAATATAACCCTTCTTTATGCATCCTCGATTACGGAAGCGGCATATAGTTTAGTCTATCCGTTCATTCATCTGTCCAATTGTCTTAATTTTTGAGTTTAGCTCAGGAAACTGATTAATTGCGAAATAGCTGAGGGTAGGACATTCGTGTTTTGGAGAAATAAATTTTATTTTTAAATTTTGTTATGTTTTTGTATTAGTTCCAGGAATGAATCAATAATACATATGCATCCGTACGGTGCATATCCAGCGGCAGGCGATTCTTTCGTAACCCATGACCAGGCTTACCCACTAACATACCTATCTGGTTAGACAAATTCCCTGCTTTGTACTTTCTTCTGGCTGCCCATTCACTCCAGAAAGAAACACAAAATCTGTCTCTATGCTACATTTTGTTTACCGCCTCCAGTCCAAAGTACCAGTCTGACATGATCCATGTGTATAAACATTCTAGAGACTTGCGCTCCTTTCCAGAAGTTCGTATTTTCATCATTACCACTAAGAAATGAAGACCAACTGACAATGTTCCTTTGCGTACCAGGGTCGGATTTATAATATAGACAGGAAAACTCTGAGGATGTGCTTACCTTAAAATCTATATTTTAAACAATCCAATAATCTTTATAAATGACACAAATTAATCTATGTAATATTTAGCATTCATGTATTGTATCTTCAACATACACACACACGCGAACGCGTATGTATGTATGTATGTATGTATGTATGTATGTATGTATGTATGTATGTATGTATGTATGTATGTATGTATGTATTATGTAGTATGTGTGTGTGTATGTGTGTGTGTGTGTGTGTGTGTGTGTGTGTGTGTGTGTGTGTGTGTGTGTGTGTGTGTGTAGTCGACGTCGACATAGAACGGTCGCATTTCAATATATGCGGTAGCAGGGAGAATACATACGTCAATAACATTACATCACCTTTCCCATCTAAACTCAGTATCCAAATTTATGTCTTGAGGGTGGGGTTTTTGTGATAGGTGACAAACACGGTTAAATAAAAACACGAACAACCTTGTGTAAAATGCACGTCGACATCTCAGCGGTTCGCTTTAAATTATAAGTAGAACGTATACTGTAGATGTTGTTCTGGGCGGGGGACGGAAAACAAACGTAGAGCTCGACAAAAAAAGAGTTTGGTCTTTCCCTAAAATGAGTGGACCAGGTCACTCGATGAAAAGTTACTGTAATGCATGCATCATGCATGTAGAAAATGGCAAATTTATCTCTCTTACGTATGTCATGCACAGTGTAAAACACGTGTTAAAAGATAGAGGAATCCTCAAAATCTAGGTCATGTGTGAATCTGTCTCAGGAGTCAGGATGGAAAAAAGAATATTTCAGTTTGATGAAAATGCAAATAATTTAAACTGTATTACAAAATAATCAAGAACGCATCACATAATTTGCATGCACTTTTTTTCCTTTTCAGAACTGGCCTGTGGAGTTCTGTGGGCTGTTATGTTCCCAAAACGTATAAAATTATGAGTAATGTATAGACCAAAACTTCTCTTTGGTGAGCACGAAGTCATGTGTTTTGAGCCTATTCCGTGTATTTCGTGTATTCTGTAGGTAGTTACTGTTTAAAAGATATTTTGATTGTGCTCAGTGACATTGAAAAATACATTTGTGACACGTGGTACTTAGAATTGGCGACAGAATTCTAATAAACAGATAAATGAGTATTTCGACCCAAGTTGCAATAGTCGGTTTAACAATGTTATAATCTTCATTGCATTTAAGTCATGTCAGGTGTGCAAACAAAAGCAAGTTCTTACATACCTATAAACACATACAAATATAGCAAGTACTTGCATACCTATAAACACATACAAATATAGCAAGTACTTGCCTACCTATAAACACATACAAATATAGCAAGTACTTGCCTACCTATGAACACATACAAAAATAGCAAGTACTTGCATACCTATGAACACATACAAAAATAGCAAGTACTTGCATACCTATAAACACATACAAAAATAGCAAGTACTTACATACCTATAAACACATACAAATATAGCAAGTACTTGCATACCTATAAACACATACAAATATAGCAAGTACTTGCCTACCTATAAACACATACAAATATAGCAAGTACTTGCATACCTATAAACACATACAAATATATCAAGTACTTGCATACCTATGAACACATAAAAATATAGCAAGTACTTGCCTACCTATAAACACATACAAATATAGCAAGTACTTGCATACCTATGAACACATACAAAAATAGCAAGTACTTGCATACCTATAAACACATACAAAAATAGCAAGTACTTACATACCTATAAACACATACAAATATAGCAAGTACTTGCATACCTATAAACACATACAAATATAGCAAGTACTTGCCTACCTATAAACACATACAAATATAGCAAGTACTTGCATACCTATCAACACATACAAGTATAGCAAGTACTTGCATACCTATAAACACATAAAAATATAGCAAGTACTTGCATACCTATGAACACATAAAAAATAGCAAGTACTTGCATACCTATAAACACATACAAATATAGCAAGTACTTGCATACTTATGAACACATGCAAAAATAGCAAGTACTTGCATACCTATAAACACATAAAAATATAGCAAGTACTTGCATACCTATGAACACATACAAAAATAGCAAGTACTTGCATACCTATAAACACATACAAATATAGCAAGTACTTGCATACCTATAAACACATACAAATATAGCAAGTACTTGCATACCTATAAACACATACAAATATAGCAAGTACTTGCATACCTATAAACACATAAAAATATAGGAAGTACATGCATACCTATGAACACATACAAAAATAGCAAGTACTTGCATACCTATAAACACATACAAATATAGCAAGTACTTGCATACCTATAAACACATACAAATATAGCAAGTACTTGCATACCTATGAACACATACAAATATAGCAAGTACTTGCATACCTATAAACACATAAAAATATAGCAAGTACTTGCCTACCTATGAACACATACAAAAATAGCAAGTACTTGCATACCTATGAACACATACAAAAATAGCAAGTACTTGCATACCTATGAACACATAAAAATATAGCAAGTACTTGCATACCTATAGACACATAAAAATATAGCAAGTACTTGCATACCTATGAAGACATACAAATATAGCAAGTACTTGCATACCTATGAACACATACAAAAATAGCAAGTACTTGCATACCTATAAACACATGCAAATATAGCAAGTACTTGCATACCTATAAATACATACAAATATAGCAAGTACTTGCATACCTATAAACACATGGAAATATAGCAAGTACTTGCATACCTATAAACACATACAAATATAGCAAGTACTTGCATACCTATGAACACATAAAAAAATAGCAAGTACTTGCATACCTATAAACACATACAAATATAGCAAGTACTTGCATACCTATGAACACATACAAAAATGGCAAGTACTTGCATACCTATAAACACATGCAAATATAGCAAGTACTTACATACCTATAAACACATACAAATATAGCAAGTACTTGCATACCTATAAACACATGCAAATATAGTAAGTACTTGCATACCTATAAATACATACAAATATAGCAAGTACTTGCATACCTATAAACACATGGAAATATAGCAAGTACTTGCATACCTATAAACACATACAAATATAGCAAGTATTTGCATACCCATAAACACATGCAAATATAGCAAGTACTTGCATACCTATAAACACATGGAAATATAGCAAGTACTTGCATACCTATAAACACATACAAATATAGCAAGTACTTGCATACCTATAAATACATGGAAATATGGCAAGTACTTGCATACCTATAAACACATGCAAATATAGCAAGTACTTGCATACATATAAACACATACAAATATAGTAAGTACTTGCATACCTATAAACACATACAAATATAGCAAGTACTTGCATACCTATAAACACATACAAATATAGCAAGTACTTGCCTACCTATAAACACATACAAATATAGCAAGTACTTGCATACATATAAACACATACAAATATAGCAAGTACTTGCATACCTATAAACACATACAAATATAGCAAGTACCTGCATACCTGTAAACACATACAAATATAGCAAGTACTTGCATACCTATAAACACATACAAATATAGAAATATAGCAACTTGATGACTTAACTGTTGTCACGAACAGGATATAACCATAAGATTCCACTCCAGACAGCCGCAAAATATTAAGATACATGTACAAGACATTTAATTTAACGTCGGTGGTCTGAAAACAATACATAATACACCAGCTCTACCAATATAACAATAGTGTTTCATATTTCAACAGACAGGTTCGCAGATAGTACATGTTTACAGTGCAACAGTACACATGTAGACATTACAGTGCCAATGGTAATAACAAATTTTGTACAACTAAACAAAAAAGGTTAGAATTAAAGTTATAAAATGAAAATGCGAGTTGAAATTACATAATTATGAAGTGAATATAAAATAATCCTGATAAAGTTCTATGAAACGTTCCGTGTAAATTTCAAAGCCATAAATTCACTGGTCTGTCAAGAATCGTAACGTTGTCAAGATGGCGTTGTCCACAACAATTCTAGAACATAGTATGGTCCACATAATGAGCACTTTGTATTTCCAATGAACAGTAAAACCAATTTTTGTTCTTCTCGAATAATATCTATTTATAACATGAAACATGTCTTCAGACTAACAACAATAATACAAGAAATAAGAATGACTCCAATATATGAATTAATCTATTTGATATGTTCTTTCTGTAAATACACTTTTTATTTCGACAATAATTCACAATATACACCCACGTGACAGATCATAATACTTGTTTTTATTGCTAAACAAATGTTAATGTAACCAAGAGCAACAGTGGAAACTTACTTAATTATTATTGAACCGTCCAAACCCTAACAGACGTTGTCAACAAATACGTAAGTATATATTTATTGATCTTATGTAATGTTTACACTCATAACAGACTCAGATCACGTAAGCCAAATTTAACTAAATATAATTTACAACTATGAATACAAATTGTAAAACTTAAATAAAATCATGTACCAAGAGTTACAAAATCTGTAGAGATATAGATATATATAACAGTAGTTATTTCAATTTTTGTACCAGTATTTAAGTCTGACTAGCCCATTGAAGAGGTAACCCTATAAATGAAGTGCAATTTACCGAAACATCGATATAGATAACGCACATTGACGTCGCGGCCCTGAACATGTCTGAATGAGCCTATTGAATTCATTGAAATCAGAAATTGTTATCAATTTATTGGGTACACTGTTCAAGGTTCCGAAAGCGTCACATTTCATAGACAGCTTACCATATCTAATGGTAATTACTCTTCCTACTTTTGACATAGTTTTGTTACTAGATTGTATTGCAGTGTTTGAGAATGGCCCGATTACTCAAGTAATTAGATTTTTTTAAGTTTCATGGATTCTTCAGTTGCTATATATCTCAATCAAATAATATGAAACTTAGGAAAGTTTCCAGTTCTGAGCAAGGAAGCACGTATACAAATCATCAGACGCCATGTTTAGTATCCTACACATGTATTTTGTCAATAGTGTCCTAGTTATATTTGCTACAGAAATGCAAAGTAAGGGAGATGTAGTATAAATTTAACCTAAAGTACATTTATACATTAGCTGCTAATGTTGCTTAGCGTTAGTGGAGAACTAGTGGTTCAGACGTTACAAGACATGTCTTGCTGCTTTTCCACAAATACTAGACGTGTAATGTGGATGCAAAATAATAGTTTCAAATGAATTTATCAGCAGTCCAATGAGCAATTAAGATAGAGTTATGAGGGGTGAGTTTACATTCGTGCTAAAAGGATGTAAGAGCTTGGTAAGGCTATGTGTTGTACATAGCTGCAATTTTTTTTTAGAAAGCAATTAACATTTCTTTATTATGAGGAGATTAGAAACATGATCATAGAACAACAATGTATGTATGAGACATAGAATTTGTATAGTAAATGTTATACTAACGTGCGAATAAAATTTTAAAAAACTGGGAATAATAGAAATGGATCACTGTCGAAATATTTGGAAACTAAATAACTTAATAGCGAAAATATTTTTAAAAATCTTATTTATAGTAGTTTCTTTAGTTTGCATAGATTGTGATTTTAAGGAAAGATTCATTGGAAGGCGGATGGGAAGAGGAATTCATATTGTGCTTATTTTTCTTTCCGCTATTTGTAGAACAAGTATGGTCAGTGCTATTATGTTATTTTCCCTAAGTACCAGTTCAAGAATATCTAGTTGTAAACTATTGAAAACCCTGTATTTCCATTTCACATTAT
Source organism: Unio pictorum (assembly GCA_030141615.1). Taxonomy (NCBI): domain Eukaryota; kingdom Metazoa; phylum Mollusca; class Bivalvia; order Unionida; family Unionidae; genus Unio; species Unio pictorum. The sequence goes on along the minus strand of JARLTB010000088.1, from coordinate 3,860,336 downwards.
GATTTTTGTTTTTATCCATGTATAAACAGCTGCCCGTGTTAGTAGTCATCATCATCGTCATCGTCGTTGTTTGTCGTTGTCATCCATCACTGGAACACGGGGCCTTCAACTGCAGCTTTCTATCTGTCACAGTCTTGCTGTCTGTTTTTTTTTTCTCTTACCGTTCTGTGCCCAGCAGTATAGGCCAAGTCATACATTCTCGTTAGGTCTAATGATTTTACTTAAGGAGAACTTTGAAAGGTTTCTATGTAAGATTCTTGTGTATTGTAAATTTATTAAATATTACACTATACAAGCTCGAGCTTTTTTTCAATATAAAAGGTCCTTGTTAAAATAGTATCCGAACATGATACAAAAATATTACTCAAATAAGAATATATCCATTATTCAATTTGTATATTCTGCTCTGCCCATTTCTGTATGAGAAGGCTTTAACGAAGGCCAGTACTGGAGGGGGACGAACAGGGGATAATGGAACCTTAGTTTTAAATGTCGTTGTTTGTAAAGGGGGGACAAAGGGAATATAACACGTGAAATTTACTATGGTGTTTCTAGTGTCCCTAGATAGTCTCAATATATATATATATATATATATATATATATATATATATATATATATATATATATATATATATATATATATATATATATATATATATATATATATATATATATATATTATATATATATATATATATATATATATATAGAGAGAGAGAGAGAGAGAGAGAGAGAGAGAGAGAGAGAGAGAGAGGGAGATGGAGGGAGGGAGGAGGGAGGGAGGGATGGAGAGAGAGACAGACAGAGACGTGATTAGTGACAGTGTTAAAGACATAGTAAGATAGACTATTACGCAAACATAGATTTATCAATATAAATCCATCACACAAATTCGACTACATATTGTTTTAGACACGATATTATAGATTTCGTTCCGAGGCAATGGAGTGGATTTCTTATTCTTCTTTCTGTCGTGTTTTTTTTCCTTTACTACCAATATCTTATTTTCTCCACAACATTCTTCTTGTTCTTTTTCTCCTTGTTCTTCTTGTTCTTCTTCTTGTTCTTGTTCTTGTTCTTGTTCTTGTTCATCTTCTTGTTGTTCTTCTTCTTCTCCTCCTCCTCCTAATACTCCTTCTTCTTCTTCTTTCCTCCTCTTTCTCCTTCTCCTCCTCCTCGTTTTCTCTTTTAATTTTCTTCTTATTTTTCAATTATTTAATTCCATCTTCTAATTTGTTCTTTCTTCTCTTCTTACTCCTCCTTATTTTCCTGTTTGATTAGGTATCTTATTAGTTTCTTAGCCTTTTCAAATTATTTATCTCCATCTTGAATCTGTGTGCACTAAAACATCCTTTCTCCAATCTCCAGCATCTCTTCTACCATTCCCAGATCATATATTACTACTTGCAATTTACGCATATTCTCCATATGGGTTTTGTCATTGTTAAATTAGTCAAGGTTGAATGGCGCGAATCATCAACACTACGTTTTACATGTCTCATAGCACGGACGTAAAAGAAAAACATCCATTTACTCTTACTACCCATATCGTATACTAAAAGTTCATTAGTGATGAGAGCGCCAACCTAAATCACGATTTGTATAAACCAACACTCACTAATACCAAGATAAGGTCTCTGCGGCTTTCACTCTTGCCGCTGTGTCTCCAACTCTTCGTCCCAGTTTTCCATCAGTGGGAGAGTGGCTCTTTATACTGAGGGAAGCGGTTGTGGATGTGGCTGATGTTGTACAGGAGGTGGTGGCGTCCTAACCTCACCAATGGCTTGACCTCACACGTTTGCCTAAGTATGACGTGAGGTAATATCTGTCTTACCTTTCTCTTCTCCTCTTCTCTCTTCATTGTATTCTCCTCTTTCTCTAGTCTGGCACATGCTGCATTGGGCCCCATAGCCAGCTCATACAGGAATCGACTGGCATACTCAAAGTGCATTTTGGAGTTCCAATACTTTGCTGATTCTGCTCGTATTCTATGTTGACTATTCAAAAAAGGAACGCTACTCTTTATATTCCTTACACAAAAACTAGTAAGTTGAATTATAGTGTTGTGAGCCCACTAACACAGCTAGGTAATTAATTCCACCTGGGGGAAGGAATCGGAGTTATATCCCCCAAGCTTTTATTTACTGAAAGAGTACTATTTAATTTGGTCGTCAGGTCGAAGGTATAATTATGACCTATCGACCTGAATGTGAGACCATGGGTGAGTGGGAATAGACCCAACACACACTAAACCCAATCAACCAAACAGGTCCGCTAATGGTGTGCAATAGCACAAGTGGTGATAATTGCGGGTGAAAATAGTTTCACATGTCCGCCATTTTGAGCTATCCGCGTGTTGGCAAGGAAGGACAGGTACTCAGCAAGCCAGCCCATGGATGTTGCATACCTTGAAACGCCGGGTCCGTACTTATTTCAAATCTAGTCCAGTTTTACTAAAGGACAGCAAAATACCAATAATGTGTAAGCTCCCTGTGCAATTAAATCAAGTCCATAAAGTCGTAAACGTTTTCATCTTTCCTAACGTTACTAATATTTCAAGTACAAAGTGTATATATTGTTTGTCCCTAACAGATTGAAAGTTAAAAATGTATATGCGACATAAATAATTGGAGTCACTGTCAGGTAAACATAGTTTGGTATTTTTGAAGCATATTAATAAATGATCATGTCAGGTTTTGTAATAGAGCTTATCAAATGAGAGCCCTATTTCAGGCAATGAAAGCAAAATATTTATTTTCATTTTTGCTCTCTCCAGGCAATCCGGGGTAGCTTCCCTGTATATGCGGTAGCCGGTATTCTATCTTTCAGCTATTTCTTTGAGGTTGCATTCCAGTGACTGGGTAACATCATAGTATTCCCTAACTTTCGCCCAGGATATTATCATGCTTAGAGCTGCAGGTAAATCCAATTATGCAGTCCCAGTTGCACTCAGCGCCGGATTAAGCACCGTGGAGGCCCATAGGCAGTCAAACTTTTGGGGCCCCAGACCCACGGTCACGGTCTCATGGGGGCCCCTCATGGGGCCCATAAAAGTCGCGTGGCCCATAGGCAGTTGCCTACTCTGCCTAATGGGTAATCCGGGACTGGTTGCACTCATATTCTGCCGTCACCAAGTCACTGAGCCCCAGTCCTGCCTGGTCCATGTTCACAAGGCAATATGGGGTAGCTGCTTGATATGCGGTCTTCCAGCATTTCGTTGTTCGGCTAATTCTCTATTTCAATTTTCCATAGAAATGGAGAAAAAAATTCTCTGAGGTAGCATTCCATGACGGAGCACCAGCATAGTATTCCCTAACTTTCGCCAAGGATATTATCATGCTTAAAACTGCAGGCACACCGATTCTGCAGTCCTAATTGCACTCATATTCCGCCATCACCAGGTCATGAGTCCCAGTTAAGCCGGTCCTGCCTGGTCCGTGTCCACCGCCTGAATGAATATAAACTAGCAATACACACATCACCATCAAAACATGAAACGTGCAGACCTAAAATACATACGTTTACTTTTTAACTACAGACACACTTTATTACCGCTCATACATATAAACACACACACACACTATTTTACAAAAACAGAGAAACGAAGTGTTCATAGACACACTTCTATTTTTAACCTACAGACAAACACACATAAAGACAAATATTTTGGTATTTTTAAAACGTTTCCATTCAACTGACACACTCATAATAGGCAGACAAGAAGACAGGAAAGGTGTGTTTCAAGTTCGCAGTTGGTCTCTCACTCGATTTTTGCCGTGTCAAAGTCATTCATCTTGTTGGTGACTATCCCCTTGTAACCATTTTTATACTAGTATGTCCGTACAGTAAAGGGGAAGTGTTGCACTCGCGTCTTAAACACAATTTGCTGCAGTTTTTCCTAATGTTAACTGACGATTGGGTGTGTGGATAAACGTTCAATCTCGTGAGGCTCGTTGGTGATCACTTTAAATGTTGATCCTCTCCGGACTCAAGTATTCTTTCAATACCCCAAAGTTCACCACTTGACTGGTGTGATAACTGAGATTTAGTCCTGTTACTTTACACTCGGTGTGCACTTCTCCTTGGTGGTCCCAATATTCGTAGCCGTAATTATTTAGACCGCCACTTGAAAAATTTATAATCTTGTCGTCGGGGTGTTTTTTCGTCCATGCTCATGAACGATCTCCTTCGATGCCAAAGTGACACTCACCCAGGCTATTGATGTAGATGCAACTGTCCGTTTCAAAATGCAGCACACGATATCCTTGCAGTTCTCAAGCATAGTGCAATTGTAAGCGAGCATGGTCTGTCATGTAAGACACAATCATGATATTTCCAATTTCGTCAGCCTGTATAAAGTCTATTTCTATTTCGTAATCCATGTGTTTTATGTGTTTGATTTTATTGTGAATCATCTGAAAGTATCGAGAAGGTTCTGTCAAATAATCCGTCTGGGTAAACACGGTCGTTGTGCCATTTTCCCCCAAACAATTTGACATCAGTTTAGCAAACGATCGTCATCCTTCGTCATTCTCGATGTGGTCTAAATTTATTTCTTCTTGTTTAAAGTATTTGTCTTTAAATTTATCTTGATCTTCGGGATTCTGACACCAGAAGGACAGCCACTGGCTTATTGTTTTAGTTTCAAAAAGGCATCCACGTAGTCCGCGAAAATGCCCTTCTGTGTCTCGTCGCCCTTGTGGTACTGTTCTGTCTTGGGAAGGTAAATTTGCTACACTTCTCATAATTGGTATCTCAGGTCCAGAGCTTTGAATAATTCCACACACGTTCCTGTTGAACGTTTCTTCCTGAGTGTGCTGACATGGCTGGTCTTTGTCGCACATTTTTGTACAATTACGGCACAAAGGAAACATACGTTTCCCTGGAAATGATGAGGTAAAATGGGATGTTAAAAGTCCGTGCTGACTGTTCCAAAGTGGTTTTTCAGGGCTTTGCTCATGATGCGCTCTAAGTAGATGTTAACCTTGGGCATTTACTGCATTGATAGCCTTGGCGTATAGCTGCTTGATGGTATTGGTCAACTTTTGACCCATGTTGTACTCCTTCCCTGTGGCCCACAATGCCTCATGCCACACTCTATAAAAGGTCTTTTTGAAATCTATGAACATATGATAGATGTCTTATTGATGTTTCGAGTACTTTTCTTACAGATCCCTGAGTGAACATTGCACCAGATGCTTTATCTGCTCGGGAAATGGACGCACCGGCCCATCCACGAGTATCCTGCTGCCTTGCAGGACGGCTTTGGTTAGCCAAATGTTAAGCGAGTAAACCCTATAAGAAAATCCGGAGTGGAGACCCTAAGGCAGGTGGACGATGTATTACATCTCCTTCTGGCAACTCCTTAGTCTGGAGAGGGATGGGCTCCGCCAGACGACCTACGCCCAAGACACACTGATAATGCTGGACACATCAATAATACATATATCATGTGTTCAAAGAGAAAAAGATTAATGTACTAAAAAGCCTCTAATCTTCAGTAAGTAAATTTATCGTACTAAATAATCTGCATTGATCACTACCAGGCAATTGGTGAGGAATACATGTTTTAAATCAGGCAATTAAATAATACTGGGTAAGGATACAGCTGAGGACATACAAAAGATGATCTCAGCAGACCAGAACATCTTGCAAAATCTTAGAACAATACAATCTTTATATGTGTCGGTTTATAAATGTACACAAACATTTCTGTGACAATCTTTCTAATTTGTTCAAAATGTTTCCCAAAAGATGTCTGACCTTTAAGCTTTGTTTTGATATTATAATGTTGATTTATGTTTTGTTTTATAAATAATTATACTTATATTTAATTGAAAATTCTTTTTTAAAGAATGCCAAAGGAAAATAAACAAACAAAATAAAATTGAAAAATTATCAGTATAAACCCAATGATTATTCACTTCTTAATATTGGGAGTATTTATATTTATATTCGTCTGATATGAAGGTTCGCTGAAACCTTCGCCCAGATTTTCAGATACGTTGGCTTACTCATTATCCAGGGCTGGACGCTCTACCAGTCAGTTGATGTGAAAAAAGTGACCCTCTCCAAGACAGTCAACTTTGTTTATACTTATGTTACTGTAGCAATATTATACAGTGATATTAGGCAAACATTATAACTTGTTAAAATAGCCATCTCACTACAAAATTCAAGTGTTTCAACATATTTCAAAGTGTAAACAGCCAACAAGAAATTAAAAACCAAGCAATGATGTGACAGACGTGGAACACAATGACACAGTGACAGTATTTGCTGTATGAATACATTTTTTAAATCGTTTGGTATACGTTTATATTTGCATGCATGTTGCAGAATTCTATAGTTTCCATTTGCATCGGTCTCTACCCTAAGCATAAAATCTAAGCTAACAGCTAATATGGTATTGACAGTAATTTTCTTATCAACTTAGTTATTGCAGTTATTGACGACGCTTACGACAGAACACGAATAAATGCAACTTGGTTTCTTTCCCACCGCTGGAACAAAAAGGAGTTTCAATATGTTTAATGAGATTACAGTTAGATTTATAACATTTCTTTTACACTAAACATATGTGTTAATGAAGATCTCATTTTAGTATCGTATACTACTTCCAAATTGTAACCTTTAAAACATGTATTAACATAAATAACTATTCTAGAACTAATTCAAGTTTATCTCTATTTACTTACTGCTGTGTTGCCTTAAATTGAATTTGTAAATGTTTTCATTGGTTTTCAATCTCATGAACAAACAATAAACATCCTAGTGATTTCGGAAAAGGCTTTCTCTTCTTTCCAGTAAACATATTTAGTTTGATGAATTTTAAGTTGGAGATAACAAGATATTACAATATCGAAGATACAGGGACTAGGGCGAGAGGCAATAGCTTGTAAAGTTTTCTCCCTCGTCGATACAAACATTGTAAATATATGTAAATATATGCCAGACGATATTAAGTTTTAATAACAAAATATAATTAAGCCTTATCATCTCATGACGTAGGGGATAAAATTACGTGGGCATCTTGAGACAGATAAAAACAAAGTTGAGCAGAATGAAAACCATGCGCTTGCACTCGCTCTAATTATTTTAAAGGAATCCAAGTCCCAATTAAGGTATGTGTATATGATTTGTCTTCAGTATTACACGATAACTAATGGTGCAAATTTATAATATCCTCTTAAGAAATCGGTCGTACTGTAAATATTTAGCTAGAAACAGGTCATTTATTTTCAATTTATATCATGTCTTAATGTCTATATAATATCATATCCGACGGCTTCTATAAATTATGTCTGAAAACCTCTATAATATCATGTCTGAAGGCCTCTATAATATCATGTCTGAAGGCCTCTATGATATCATGCCTGAATGCCTCTATAATATCATGTCTGAATGCCTCTATAATATCATGTCTGAATGCCTCTATAATATCATGTCTGAAGGTCTCTATAATATCATGTCTGAAGGCCTCTATAATGTTTTTGGTATGTTGTGTCACGATTCCAATGAGGTATAATCAAACGAATTGATCAATCATGTCATTTTTAAATGCAATAACCGAATTAAGTTTCCTTTTTCAAACAAGAATGAAATATATAAATTTCGTATAAGTGTAACTAGATTACGATAGTGTAAGTGAAGGCATGTATTGTATATAAAGACCGTATGAAATGGTTCATTTACATATCAGCTAAGAAAGTGGAGAATGACCTCACTAATACATAATTTTTTAGAAACTTCCTGGTAGATTTATACAGGTGAATCAGTCCGAAAGTTTACGTAGAGCACTTGGGTCATTAACTGACAATTACTGCAGAACACGTTCATGTATGTATTCATACGTATTGTGTTGCCCGTGTTTTGAAGTTATAGAAATGGGTAAACAATTTTGAATAACAATGTCAAAGAGTTCAGATTACATAGGTATCGCAGATCCATGTTCTCTTAGATGGAATGTTTGTCAAGTCTAAGATATTTATGACAAACTAAAATATGAGCTGAAAGCATTAAAAACTATTTATATCACGTTTTTGTAACAAAACAAAAAAGTAATATAAACAACATGGGTTCACGTAAATTTATTTTTCCTATTGTCAGTCCATATCCCCAACAATACCACACATCATCATCATCTCTCTCTCTCTCTCTCTCTCTCTCTCTCTCTCTCTCTCTCTCTCTCTCTCTCTCTCTCTTTCTCTCTCTCTCTCTCTTTCTCTCTCTCTCTCTCTCTCCGTCGCAAGTTAATAGCGAAATATTGGATTTTTTCGTTAGATATTGGAAGGCAGTTTACAAGGCTTAAAATGAACATACCTATCCTTATTCGCGAATTTGATGGAAATTTCCATTGGAAATCGCCTAGGTTAAGGGCAGTTTATTGTGTCAAAATTCAGGTTACAGTCTTTATATCAGTTTAAGGTAAACAAAATGATTTAATTCCTTTTTTATGTTCAGCTTTAAAATCATTGTAAGTTATATTCAGATTTAATTTTAGAAGAATTGTTAATTTTAAATTTATTCATTGGAATTACCAAGTTCTCATTGACAATTAGGACTAAATACCAATTTTGGGAGTATTGTGAATTTATTTAAGGACATTTTGGATTATATTTTTGGTACATTATGGCTCTTGACATATCATCTAATTCAGGCAATAGGCATATCAGCACATGGTGTATTGGAATTCAGTCGGAACACTCTTTACCCATTGACTTTTTATAGACCTTTTATTATTAATTGGGATTTAATTCACAATCATATATGTTCCTTTTACAATTACATTTTATATTCTAACGAAAAAAAATGATTTTTGTTAACAGTTAGTAAACTCGCTGGCTTCAGTTTTTCTGTTACTATGATAAGACCATATAGTTGTAACATCGTGTGCTAATTGAATATATGTGTATGAAATAACATTTTGAAATAGGATTTGGACAATGAATGAGTAACCTTTATTAATATTAGATATTTCAGAGACATACAAGATAAAATAAACACACACACACACACACACACACACACACACATATATATATATATATATATATATATATATATATATATATATATATATATATATATATATATATATATATATATATATATATATATATATATATATATATATATATAAAGAGTGACAGACTGAGAAAGATATACAGTGGTAACATGTACTGGGTTCAAAGATCTGAATCTTCTTGTGGATATACTTTGGACATTTCCACATAATATAATGTAATATTCTGATTGAGAAGTACAAGCAAAAGATTTCTTTGTATTTTGAAAACAATGATTCTGATAATCAATGGAATAATTATATTCTTTTATGAATTTTGACGTATATTATCCACGATAAGAATACACGATAAGAATACACTGAACACGATTTTGAAATACGTATTGATTGAATATGTTCATGAAAAGACAATGAAATATTATCTATAGAAACATAACACTACAACAAGGATTATGCATTGGGTAAACAAAGTGAATGAGTATAGAATATGTACAAATGAAAAGTTCGTTGATAATAATGCCATTATTTATGCGAATTTGGCAATACATAATTCTGAACTATGAAATATTATTTTAACACAAAACGTTAAAATCAGCAAGTGCCCCGTGGTCATGTACATATTTATTTCTTACTAATTTTCAAGAGGATAGTTCATCATACAAGAAAATAACGGATATTTTTCATCGAGTGAGCGAGATACTCAGTATTTTCTCTCATGACTTCGAAACTCGTGAAAATACATACGTTTATTTTATTTGGAAAAAATAAATATATATTAAACAAAATAGCATTCATTACTAGACTAAGAATCAATCCTTTTTTATTCTTCATTCCTCTCGTAATCCAGCTGATAGTATGGGAGCCATTTCTGACTTTGCGACAAACTCTTTCCGTTTTTCCTTGTTCTCCACAGCTCATTAGGAATTAGACAGTCTGTGCCAGTCCGCTCTCTGATGTTATATTCCCATCTCTTCTTTTTTTATATCCCGTTTTCTCTTCTCACTGTGAGCAGTAGGATTGCCTTTGTCTGGCCAAAAGAGCGCGAGACGTGACCATCTAAGTTTGCGTTTCTTTACGGTGGGGAGCAGATCTTCATTTGGTCCACTTGCAAATTGAATTCAAACGTTTATCACCTTGTTAAAGACGTTGTCTAAGTATGCGATACTCAGGATCTTTCGATAATATGTCATCTCTAAAGCATTGATTCTTTACACTAGGTCTACTGTCAGGGTCTATGTCTCACATGTATTCAAGCACGTGGACATGACGAAGGAACATATAAGCTTTATTTTGGACCTAAAGTACAAGTTCCTATTAAGAGTTTAATTTAGTAGCATGTATCTATATATTTAATTCCGTACTTGTTATTATGACCAGTTTAGATCTAGTTTAATTGCGCGTATGTGTCTGTATATCATGTTGTCCGTCTGGATGTCTGTATGTCTGTATGAGGATGAATGCAGTTGTTATGTTGATCAAAACTAAACATATTCCTTACAACTGATGGTGTTATTTCAATTTAATACAACTGAGTTACTTTCATTACATGATATTATTTAAATCTCACTTTCATTTCGTTACCTTTTCGAGTACGCGTATCCCTTGTTATGCTTAGAAATTTCGCTGATCCCCACATGTTAATTATTGTACTATGTGTGTGTGTGTGTGTGTGTGTGTGTGTGTGTGTGTGTGTGTGTGTGTGTGTGGTACGTGTTGGATTTTTAACGTAGTTTGACCAATTTTTGTCTGCAGTCTGTCAGTTTATTGTGATGTATAGCACAGGGGCATCATGTCCCAGACATGTGACATGATATCCCCAAAAGGCACATTATCATGATACCAGGCCGACCAGTCCTAAAACTAACCGCTTAATGCTGAGCACCAAGCGAAGCAGCTGCTGGTACCATTTTAATAAGTCTCTGGAATGACTCGGCTTGGGTTCGAACCCCCGACCTCCCACATCGGAGGCGGACGCTCTAACCACTAGGCCACCAGAGCGGTCATTGTAATATTAGCATTTGAAGCTACGTTGGAACTATGTAAATTCACTAACCCCATGTAATAATCCCGTGCCGCCGCACCCCAACCCCCTTACCGGGAGAGGGACGGTCCGATGCCCACAGGTTGAGAACCAATGGTCTACAATATTCAAGAATGTTTTGCAACGTCAGCAAGAAAATATTATTGGAAAAATATAATATCCACAAGGAAACAGTGTTTTTAAAAATCGTACGTGACTAACAAAATGTGTACCGTTTTAAGCCGGGTTACAATTCATTCTGCGCAGCGTGTTTCATTTTGGGTAAGATATATATTGTATAGATATAAGTTAAACGATACAAAACCAGTACATAGACAGAATATTGATTTTACATGTATGTTTCAAGCAGCAGAATAGTCTTTACAAAGTTTAGTTGAATAGCACGTCAGAAAACGTCATCACTGCACTTGAATGTGACACAGATTGCCATACTGTACATTTGATTGGGTATGTAAACACGTGTTCAAACTGGTGTTTATTTCTTCCTTGTAAATTGTATGATGTTATTGGATAGCGACGGAGTGGAAACGTCTTGTTTGATTGTATTTATTCTAGGATTACATTCAAGATGTTAGAGTTTTACTTTATTATAGCTTGTGCGATTTTACTTGAAGGTAGGTATGTTAATTATGTGTGTGTGCGTGTGTGTGTGTGTATTTTTCTTCATTTTGTACAAAGGCACATGCATTAGAAGGTATATGGACAATTATTTTCCTCTGTAAGTTTATGACCTTGTGGAATGTCAGAGCTGTAGATAATACAGCACCGTCTGTATAAGACAAATATATAGATGAAGTGGAATCAAAATTAATTCCGATCTTTATTACTAAGGAATAAAAACAGAAGGACAGTAAATAAACATACCAAATACTGATTGGTATGTACATTAAATAACACGGTAGACGAACACAACAGACTAACGAAGATGGTATATATATATATATATATATATATATATATATATATATATATATATATATATATATATATATATATATATATATATATATAACAACAGAAGGGGCGAATCAGACAACTTTTTAGAAGCGTACATTTGGCAAACCAAGGCTTCCTCCAAAATCGTAAAAAAGCGTCTATTTGGCAAATCAAGTCTTCCTCCAAAATCGTAAAAACAAAGTTTTCTTTGGGGACGCAAAGTCGTTGTCGCGCCCCTCTGCTGCCATGGGGGTAAAAATCGTTTTAGGATTTCAACCCAATATATGTTATCAAGTCCGATACGATATCTTGATCTAGGGTCATGCAAATTTATCGTTACAAATCCATGTGGGATTGACTGAGCGTGACTAAAGAAATTTCTAAAGAGACTATGACCGATGTCTCCACCAGGCATGATGAATATTTCGTAGCGTATGTGTGTCTACTCCATTAAATACAGCATGAATATTGCAGTTATCTCTGATCACTTTTGGTATTTGAGTGTATCGTTGAGTGACATATATCACATCGGTATTTTTATGCCTACCTCTGGAAAATATCCTAGCGGGATTCTTTTGATTGTCTAACATGACATCATCATATACGACTAAATTGTTAATACTTCCATCAATATCATCAATACTCGGTGCCTCCTCGATATCATTTATAAACTCAATAATAGCGTCATCGATTTCTGATTTTGCTTTCTCGTTAAAATCCTTTAACACCTCGTAACATTGCTGATCGTCTACACTTGGGACTACTAAATACAACTTGTCCCATTTCATCCATCTCGTTATCAAATTAAGAAGCAGTTTTGTCTTGCCACTTCCAGATGGTCCGATTATAATCATGCGAATAGAATTCGGTATCGCTGCATGATGCTTAACTGGTTCTCGTATTTTTGTCGCCGAAAAATCAATTACATTCATGTTATTATAAATAAATTATGGATCTAATATATTGTGTTAGATGTAAGAAGCGTACTGGCACAGATGACATGACGACGATTGCAACTAAAACTAAAAGATCAGCACTTACTGGTAAGTGTGAACAATGTGGTACAAACAAATCTGGATTTGTTTCTATGAAATCTGCAGATCATTTTTTTAAAAAAACGAGGAGGTGATATTGCAGCCAAATTAGTAAAATTACCAGGAATATCATGGGCAAAATATCCGGGAGAAAAACACCTTCCAGGGTAGAGTTATTGTGGGCCCGGGACCAGACTCGATATCAGACTCAATGATCAAAAGCAACCTCGACTCTGTGAAAACCCAATAAACGCTATTGATAAGGCGTGTCATGCTCATGATGTTGCTTATAAAAGTAGCAATCTGCAACACAGACATATCGCAGATGTAAAATTAATTCATGCGTTGAATTCTATCACTGATAAATCCTTCAAAGAAAAATTGGCTTCGTGGTTGATAAAATCGGCAATGAAAAGTAAATTGATCTTGGGTGCTGGTAATTAATAACAACATGGAATCTATTTATTATTCCCCAAGAGGATACTGGAGGGGTAAAGCAGCAATCAGTAAACTCGCTAGCGCCGCAAAGGTGAAAAATACCACTGCAGCGGATTGGTTATCCAAACAGGCGATATGGCAAATTTATCTACCACCACCTAAACAAATTAACTACTCGCATTTTTATGTCAACGTCCCTAATGAGGTTCATCAGGCTGATATATTAATTCTGCCGCATGATGGTTTTTACAAGTATGTGCTAACCGTAGTTGATGTTGCGAGTCGATACAAACAAGCAGAACCGCTAAAGACTAAGTCATTAACTGAAGTGCTTCTGCGTTTGAAAGAATTTATCGAAGGGGTCATCTGCATTGGCCAAATCTATTACAAGTTGATCCTGGCAAGGAATTTCAAGGTGCAGTGTTATCAACAATGAAGCATCGTAATGTCACCATCAGACGAGGACATAATGCATTACATCGTGATCAGGCAATTGTTGAACGATTTAATCGGACACTTGCTGAGCGGTTATTTGGATTTCAATACGTGAAGGAATTTATTCAGGATAAACGATCTCGTGAATGGGTCAAGAGATTACCAGGCGTAATTACCGCGCTAAATAACGAGATTACTCAAATAATTAATAAGAAACCTAACAACGCGATTAAAAAGAAGTATATACCTGTAAAACCACAAAATAACCAATGCTTGGCAATGTCACTCTAAGATATTTATATGAACCAGGAGAGCTTAAAGGTGGCAAAAAATGAGCTATTGATCCTATTTGGAGTGTTACTGCACATAAAATATCTAGCATAACGAGATCTACGGGTAGACCGCCAGTCTATAGGTTGGATTCAACTGCTCCTCAGCGTGGATTTACTCGTGAATAGCTATAAGTGATACCCGAGGATACTCAATTACCGCCGTGTGGTCTTTACCAGCACCTCTACGTCTGTTGCACTCAAGACAAGTCAGCATCACATTATCTCTGGTATGACCAACACTGCTATTTTTCCTGTCTACGGCAAATTGGCAGGGGTCTTTATCCGACCAACACCAACGCATTATTCAATTGTAACTCGCGCAGTGATTATTCTGCTGTTGTTTCAGAGTGATTATAAATTCGGCATCAATTTCAAATTTTCTGTTATTTTTTTTTTGTTCTGTTGTTTATAACCAGAGAGTTTTTTCTGATTATATCAACGCTGACAATATCACTTATTGTAGTTTCGTTATAGTCTAAAACAACTCTTTGAAGTTGATTTATTCTTCCTACTCTGGACACCGCAAGATAAACTTAATTCGACCACTCGATGCGATTATCTATGTTCCAAGCAATTGTATCGGATATAGTCAACCCCTGCGAAGAATGTATCGTCGCTGCGTATCCTAGTTTCCATGGGGATTTAACAGCACGCAATGCATCTTCGACAACATTGATATCAACTAACACAATATCATTTAACACGAGAATCTGCTTCTCTGTCCCTGACTCTGTCAAGCCAGGAATATCGACTTCGATATTTTGTCTTCGTGTATCCTTGGGTATATAACACAGCGGCACTGGAAGTGTTGCAAATTTGTCTTTGTGTGTTAAATAACTTCATCTGAAGTGTATCTCTGGCTATCTTTCTACTTGCCACTATCAAATCATTTTGTCTCCATGCTTCCCAGAAATCATTTAATGGGGTTTCCGAAGTTATTTCACGTGCTATTTCACATTGGATTCTACCCGGTTGTAATCTGTTTCTTGAACTCGCGTAATTCATTATCAAGTGCTCTATGATAGGTATTAATTTCTTCATAATAGTCTACATAATTCTTTAGCCAATTATGTGGAGACAAACTGACAAATGGTGATGGTTGACCATGATCGCCACACATTATCACTTTTGTATTCGCTAGCAATATCCAATCAAGAAACCTTTGTAAAACATCTAACGACACTGTGCATATCTCATCCCAAATAATGACTTCAGGAATATATTTCTCACCCATTCGATTAGGAGTCCATTCGTCACCTTTCCATCGAAATAAACTATATTAAGTGCAAGCATTAATTCCTCGTTGTTTTATCTCTCTTGCAAGTCTATGTGTTGTTGTTAGAGCAATCATGTTTGATTTCCCTCGAAATAATTCAATCGCACGAGTCGTCTTCCCCGACCCACCACAGCCGTTTAAGTAACTGGTTTTATATCTACATATTGGATCGGAACACGACGGTGCATTAGATAGTTCTGATATCTGATTATTTTTCAAGTGATTGTTTTCAATCGTAACATCTGCTGATTTGGATTAATCACGAAGTATTTTCTTTTTAATTCTCCATGATCCCCAACTCTCGTCTGAATTAGTAGATTCAGCCACTGCTTCTTTCTATTTTACGTCTATATAAAATGAATCAGTGGCGACTCTAACCGCGGTGTCAGGAAACCCATTTATCATCGAAAGTAAATTAATAGAAGCATAAGCCAGCATAGACGACCTTAGAAGAACGTATTGAGGATTTTCTCCATCTGTGTAAGTAACAATTGTACCCAATCTGGTTCCATCGCATAAGATAGCGTCTTTACGATAGACGTATATACCATTAGATGTTACATCTGCGATTATAAAATCGTATTAAGTATCATCTATAATCAACCGCGAAGAATATCGTTTATGGTCGCATTTTCCAACTTGTGTGAATTTATCAATTATTCTTATACCGAAATCTTTTGCGTATTTATTTCTAACTTCAAATATTTCTTTTGACCATTTCACGATATATTCTTCGTCGAGATTGGAGAATTGTTTTTTTTTTGTTTTCGCTGATTATACTATCTAGACTATCGGGTTGTGGTAACCAGACTTCAGTCTGCGCTCGATATGATATAATTGCTTCACTGACAATCAGCGATATCAGCATTTTAGAATCAATCATATACCGTAATAATACTATTGTCATCCAGTGTTTTTCTGAGATGTGTCTACCAACCCAAACATAACAACACGGATGAAGTCCTTTAGCTAACTCAAATGATACCACGCGAGCGAATCCGGTTAAATCAAAATCAGGCAGTGGTCCATTAATCGCAACACGAGTCATCCCATGTGTGGGATGTCCAAATCTTTTGAAGTACTCAGTACACTCTCCAAACCCAAGAAAACTCCCTGGATAACACGCAATCATATCAACCGAAATAATACTTTTGGGATCGTATTTTGTATTCCATAATCCACCATGGCTGTATTTCACGCAGCTTGATTTGATATCTGAGAGATATTCTGCGCGTGTTGGTTTCCATAGATTTCTCTTTCTCGTGAAATGAGCTGCAACTGATGGAATTGTAAAACAGTTTGTTAATAATCCGTTGAAAAACCACTAGCTAGTTTTTTCATCATGTAGTGGAGGGCTTCAGTGCGGTATAATTCGCCATTGGGTCTTACAAATTGATCGAATTTACCCTCTTCGTCTTCAAAACTGTGAAGTAACCACACTGGCACAGGATCTTTTTCACTTAATTCGTAAATTAAATCAAATAAATTTAACCCAGAGTGTTCTCCATAGAACTCCAAGGGTAGATATTTTATGGTTCTATTCCGCGGAAATATTGTTACCGCAGGTGTCCATGCATGTTCGTTATGGTCAATAATTTTAATTGGAGCTCATTTTGATTTATATTTCGATTCGTGTAATACCTCTCCTGTTATCGTCATTACGGTTATTGGGAATCTTAATGATGTTTCTAATTTGGCTATATCTTGAATTGCTGCTCCGCTCTCCTTCACTGTTAATCCCCATTCATTAATGTCTTAGATCCGTCAATTTGTTTCCACGCAACGCATTTGTGATGTGTTCTATTATTCGTTCTGCTACACAATTTATTCTCCCTGACAAAGTCAGCGGCGACATTTTCATTGGTTTTAGTTTTTCAGTACTCGGTTTATCATTTATCGGATAGATCCCATAAACAACCGCTGTTTCAGGATAGGATCTCTCGTAATATGGTTTGTCAATCCCAGTCAGAATTCCTGGTTTGGAATCCTGACTCATAGTGACAGTTCTCTTTTTGTTCAGGATGGGTTCAAATTTGTCGCGTATAATCCAATTCACCGTTTCTTAGCGGATAATGAATTTCACTCTAAAAAAAACACTTTTTCTTGTCAAGATGCGAGATTATCACTGTTGCTCTCTCGTCGTTCATGGTAGCATCAACACTACCATCAATTCGAAGTGTTGACCAACAGTGAGATGCTCTATCGCGCTTGAATTCATTAAAACAATCACGGATTTTACCCAACATGCTTCTATCACTTATTAGACTCTTTGGTACATCAGTTGAGACTCTATCTAGATTGAATTCATTATTTTTCCAAGGCGTAATTTTCGATAATCTCTCGAACTCCTCCATATTATAATTAAAACAAGTATTTAAATAAAGAATTTATTATATAATGAATCATTGCAAATGGTTTATGATAGGATCAGTAATCGCTTGTAACAAACCATGCAGAAATAAATTTTGTGGATATCATTTGCAAAGTGAACGTGTGGAAGCTTAGGGCCCTTACTTTGCATGCGATGTGGGGTAGGTGTGCGTGGTAAGTCGCAGTTGTGTCTCAATTGTAGTGGTAAGCGATACAGAGAGCTAAAGCGCTATTATGATAAACGAGTTAAAGATTGCATCAAAAACCCCATCAAAGATTCCGTCAATGACTCTGACTCTGACTCTGTCAAGGATAAAATCATAAGAACACCTTAAGACTATATTGATAGATTCTCAATTACTAATTAAACCAAATAATGAATTAGACAATTCGTATTATAGTATATAAATCAACCAAGAATTTCAACCACATCCCGTGATTACCAATTATGAAGCATCTCGTGACGATTTGTCAGACACCGCAGGCTGAAGAAATCAGTTAATGTTGAGAGTAATCAAGGATATCTTATGTTTGTCGCTGGAAAGAAAAGATATCTTAATCACAGATTCGTCTACGAGGTATTTAATGGATTGATCAAGGATGGTTTTGTTATTGATCACATAAATGGTATAAAAACTGATAATTCTTTAGATAATCTACAAGCTATTTCACAAAGTGAAAATTCCAAACGAGGAGGGACTGGGAAATACTCGAAAAATGCGAAACTAATAAAACCATTTAATACAGAAAATAACGAAGAATGAGTATTTAAACAAATGACTGAAGCTGGAAAATATTTCGATATTTGCGAACTCTCAGTACGAAAAGTAGCAGAGAATATAACTAGATCGGCTTTTTCCAAAAGAGCTGGACATAGAATTCAATTTGCATATCCTGAATTCTGTTTTGTACTATGTGTTATAACACCAAGGGGAATAACTCGTTGGGGCTTGTGTGTGTAGTTTTGAAACAACGATAACTCTTTTGTTGTAGTCACGTATCTCAATGGGATAATGGCTTTTTTGTGTGGTTTAATGTTTCACCAGGTAGAAGTTCCGCATAAGGCAATCACTGAACCCTTCACATGATACACATATATAGTATTCAAAATTATGATTTATAGATTACTATCACTAGTGTATTGTATACACAGATAGAATCTCGTCCTGGGTCCATCGTTCGAATCTCGTGGCAGGCATTATTGTCGACGGTACTGATCGGAAGGTTTTACTATATAATTGGGGTGTTTAGGCCATTCTAAATTTAAACCGTGAAACCACCATACCCTACACACCGTCACACGGTGTGATTGTGTTTTTTATTCAACTGGGGTTGATTTTGTTTTGGGTATGGTGGTTTCAGTTTGAATGTAGAACAGCTCCCGTGTGTGTATGTGATGTGTGCATATCTTTTCATTGTATATACCGTACCTATCATTTCATTGTAAATACCATTATGTATATACTTGTAAATATCATTTCATTGTAAATACTATTATGTAAATATGTATATATGTATATATCTATATGTAAATGTGATGTCCATTCACGAAATATACCTTCTTGGAGTTCTAACCCGTTATTTGACGAGTTAGATCCCCTCTTGGAGATTATGTTCGTGGTACCTCTGGGACTCTCAGATGTGAATAACACCTGAGGTGTTCCAATGGGGATGTGTTGTCTTATATATGTAAGCTCTGGGCCCCTCCGATGTGAATAACACCTGAGGGGTTCCAAATGGGGTTTTTCATGTATATCTCTAGGCGTAATAAGATGTGAATACACCTTATTGCGAATGGAGTTCATCATCATATATATCTCTATTCGTAATAAGATGTGAATGCACCTTATTGCGAATGGAGTTCATCATCATATATATCTATAGTCGTAATAAGATGTGAATACACCTTATTGCGAATGGAGTTCATCATCATATATATCTCTAGTCGTAATAAGATGTGAATGCACCTTATTGCGAATGGAGTTCATCATCATATATATCTCTAGTCGTAATAAGACGTGAATACACCTTATTGCGAATGGAGTTCATCATCATATATATCTCTAGGCGTGATAAGATGTGAATGCACCTTATTGCCAATGGAGTTCATCATCATATATATCTCTAGTCGTAATAAGATGTGAATACGCCTTATTGCGAATGGAATTCATCATCATATATATCTCTAGGCGTAATAAGATGTGAATGCACTTTATTGCGAATGGAGTAACGAGAAAACGGGTCAAAAATTGACCCTAATTTTTTTTATTTCATATTAAATACATAATATTTCATATATGAATTTCGAAAATATGAATGTCATTATTAACGAGATTTCAAGTTTGAAAAATCAAGGGATTCAATTGTCAGATAAATTAGATTGTAATCAGATTCTTTCTGAATTTCAAGATATTGATGATAGCGCTAGGAATAACAGGTATGTGTTATCGAAATCCAATTCATTTATAAAGAGAATTCAACACGCTATTTATGACTCCATTGCATTCTGTAACGACATCAATAAGTTCGTCCCGTTATTCACTGCTGTCGAAAAGGTCAGAAACGAAATGGGGAAACAATATGAAATCAAACGCACAATTAACTCGAAAATCAAAAGAATAAAAGAGATCATCAGCCAAAATGAAAATTCCCCCTTGATTGCCTTCACACAGTAAACATACATACATGGTACGGAAATTCTATAGACAGGTATGCACTTACTCACCTAAACAGAATTCTATAGACAGATATTCGGGGGTGTTTTTTTTCACCTACAATTTAGATCGTATATTATATTTATAATGGTAGGTGAAGCACTGACAACTACATTAGCACATGAACGATTATCTTCGATTAAGAAGTTTATACCAGTTTGTGATTCCGTTCGAAATATGTTCCAAACGAGACAGGAATTTCAGTGTGATTTTGCAGCAGACACTGAACAGCTATTCAAACCAGTAACCACTGCAACGGGAAAAGTCGTATCAACCACTGAAAAAGCCATATGAGGAGATATTCCTGAGGAACAACGAGAGAAAAAAAAAACAGCCCTTCTTCCTGTACTTGAAAATATAGCGAAGAGATCCAAGCAAGCAAAGATATCTTTAAAAGCACATCTTGGTGATATAATAACCGCTACACGACTTCAGGAACAACAAGGTGATATTAATAATATCCCACCACATGATGACCCGCCTGAACAAGAACAACAGGGTGATACTATTGAAGAAGAAGAAGAAGATGAGGATTATATTATTGAAAAAAAAGGAAAAATTCCGAGAGAGAGAGAGAGCGAGAGAGAGAGAGAGAGAGAGAGAGAGAGAGAGAGAGAGAGAGAGTGAGAGAGAGAGAGAGAGAGAGAGAGAGAGAGAGAGAGAGAGAGAGAGAGAGAGAGAGAGATGGAATACACACCTCAAGAGAAGCAGCAGAGAGGGTGAATCAGACAACTTTTCAAACAAAAATAGATTTTAACCGTCAAAACAACAAATAGACCCTTCCTACGAAATTTCATGTTTTAACCAAAAAAAAAAAGAAAGTCTCTGTTTGGCAAATGGAGCTTTAGTGATTTTGTCTGAAACACGGTGAATCCAGGCGTCGATGAGGCTTCCATTGGGTTAAAAACACGATGGACAACTCACCCCCTATGATTTCAACCGAATATTTTATCAAGTCCTATACGATATCGTGTCCTCGGGGCTGATAAATTTATCGTTACAAATCCATGCGGGATTGACTGAGCATGACTAAAGAAATTTCTAAATCGATTATGATCCATATCACCGCAGCACCAAGTTTGCCAAATATTTCTAAGAGTATGTGTGTCAACTCCATTAAATACACACAATAAATTGCAGTTATCTCTGATCACTTTTGGTATTTGTGTGTATCGTTGAGTGACATATATCACATCAGTGCTTTTATGCCTGCCTCTGGAAAATATCCTAGCAGGATTTTTATGATTGTCTAACATGATATCGTCATATACGACTAAATTGTTAATACTTCCATCGATATCATCAATGCTCGGTGCATCGTTGATATAAGTAATAAATTCAATGATATCATCATCGATTTGAAATTCTTTTGCTTTCTCGTTAAAATCCTTTAGCACTTCATAGCATCGCTGATCGTCTACACTCGGGGCTATTAAATACAATTTGTCCCATTTCATCCATCTCGTTATCAAATTAAGTAGCAGTTGTGTCTTGCCGCTTCCAGATGGTCCGATTATAATCATTCTAATTGAATTCGGCAACATTTCATGGTATTTAATAGGTTCCCGTCGTCGGGTAGCTGAATAATCAATTACATTCATGCTGTTATATATACATTTTGGATCTATATCGTGTGAAATGTAGGGCGCGTACTGGCACAGATGACTTGACGACGATTACAACTAAAAATAACCGATCAGCGCTTTCTGGTAAATGCGTACAATGTAGTACAAAGAAATTTAGATTTGTTTCCTATAATAAACCCAAGGAACCTTTAAAAAAAACGAGGAGGTGATATCGCAGCCAAGCTAACTAAACTCCCTGGAACCCCATGGGCAAAGTATCCAGGAGAAAAACAACTTCCAGGGTATAGTTATTGTGGACCGGGAACAAGACTTGATATCAGACTCAATAATCATAACCAACCCAAACCCGGTGAAGAACCAATAAACGCCATTGATAAGGCGTGTCACGTTCATGATGTTGCTTACAAAAACAGCAATTTGCAGCATAGACATCTAGCAGATGTGAAATTAATTCATGCGTTAAATGCTATTCCTGATAAATCTTTCAAAGAAAAATTGGCTTCATTTTTGATAAAATCGGCAATGAAAAATAAATTGATCTTGGGTGCTGGTAATTAATAACAACATGGAATCTATTTATTATTCTCCAAAAGGATACTGGAGAGGCAAGGCAGCAATCAATAAACTCGCTAGCGCTGCAAAAGTGAAAAAAACGACTGCGGCTAATTGCTTATCCAAACAGGCGATATGGCAAATTTATCTACCACCGCCTAAACAAATTCACTACTCTAATTTTGATGTGACCGTTCCTAATGAAGTTCGTCAAGTGATATACTATTTCTGCCACATGATGGTGGTTACAAATACGCGCTAACCGTAGTTGATGTTGCGAGTTGATGCAAACAAGCAGAACCGCTAAAAACAAAATCATCACCTGAAGTAGCTTCTGCATTTGAAAGGATTTATCGAAGGGGTCATCTGCATTGGCCAAATCTGTTACAAGTTGATCCTGGCAAGGAATTTCAGGGTGCAGTGTTATCAACAATGAAGCATCATAATGTCACCATCAGACGAGGACATACTGCGCTACATCGCGATCAGGCAATTGTTGAACGGTTTAATCGCACACTTGCTGAGCGGTTATTTGGATATCAATATGCGAAAGAATTCATCCAAGAAAAAAGATCCCGTGAATGGGTCAAAAGGTTACCAGGAGTAACGAGATTATTAGAACAATCAACATGAAACCTATCAACGCGATTAAAAAGAAGTCAATACTAAAACTCCCACAAGAGGATTCTAGCATTTCCCAACCAATTCTTGGTAGTAATATCACTGTTAGGTATTTATACGAACCATGAGAGCTTGAAGGTGGCAGAAAAAGGGCTACTGATCCTATTTGGAGTGTTACTGCACACAAGATATCTAGTATAACACGATCTACGGGTGGAAACGCTAGACTGGATTCAACTGCCCCTCAACGAGGATTTACTCGACAACAACTGCAAGTGATACCCGAGGATACTCAATTACCACCGCGGGGTCTTAACTAGCATCTAAAACAACTCTTCGAAGCTGATTTATTCTTCGTACTCTGGATACTGCAAGATAGACTAAATTTGACCATTCGTTGTGATTATCCACTATCCAAACAATTGTATCCGATATAGTCAATCCCTGTGAAGAATGTATCGTCGCTGCGTATCCTAGCGTCCATGGGGATTTATTAGCACGCAATGCATCTTCGACGACGTTGATATCAACCAGCACAATATCATTTAGCACTAAATTCTGTCTTTGAAATCCTGATGGAATATCAGCTTCTATATTCTGCTTTCGTGTATCCGAAGGCATATAACATAACGGTACTGGAAGTGTTGCAAATTTTTCTTTATGCGTTTCAAATAACTTCATCTGAAGTGTGTCTCTGACTATTTTTCTACTTGCAATTATCAAATCATTTGGTCTCCATGTTTCCCAAAACTCATTCATTGGAGTTTCTGAAATTATTTCACGCGCTATTTCACACTGGATTTTATCCGGTTGTAATCTAATTAGCGCTTTGAATTCTCGTAATTGTTCATCAAGTGATCTATAATCAGTGTTAATTTCTTCATAATAGTCTACAAAACCCTTTAG
The DNA here is from genome assembly GCA_030141615.1 of Unio pictorum. Taxonomy (NCBI): domain Eukaryota; kingdom Metazoa; phylum Mollusca; class Bivalvia; order Unionida; family Unionidae; genus Unio; species Unio pictorum. The sequence goes on along the minus strand of JARLTB010000088.1, from coordinate 3,836,070 downwards.
CCATTCATGTGGGGATGCACCGGCAAATGGTGGTGGTTGGCCGTGATCACCGCACATGACGACTTTTGTATTTTTCAATAACAACCACTCGAGAAATGTTTGTAATACATCTAATGACACTGTGCATATTTCATCCCAAATCATGATTTCAGGAATAAAGTTCTCGCCCAAACGCTCAGGAGTCCACTTATCTCCTTTCCATCGAAAGAAACTGTGATAAGTACAGGCATTTACCCCTCGCTGTATCATCTCTCTTGCAAGTCTGTGAGTTGGTTTTAGCACAATCATGTTTGTGAAATCCGTAGGATTTTTCCCACGGAATAATTCAATTGCACGAGTCGTCTTTCCTGATACACCACAGCCGTTTAAATAAACTGTTTTATATCTACAGATTGGATCAGATATCGATGGTGCATTAGAAAATTCTGATTGAATCTCAAAGAGATTCCGATAATTATTTTCAATCGTAACATCTGCTGATTGAATATAATCATGAAGCATTTCCCGCTTAATTCTCCATGATCCCCAACTCTCGTCAGAATTTATGAATTCAGGCACATCGCTGTTTATGTAAAATGAGTCAGTGGCGACTCTAACTGCGGTGTTAGGAAATTTATTTATTTTCGAAAATAAATTGATAGAAGCATATGCGAGCATAGAAGCTCTCAAATGTGTGTATTGCGGATTGTATCCATCGTTGTAGGTAACAATTGTACCCAATTTGGTTCCATCGGACAGAAATGCGTCTTTACGATTGACATATATGCCCTTATTCGTTAGATCCGCGATTACAAAATCGTATTCAGCGTTGTCTATAATCAACCGTGAAGAATATCTTGTATTGACGTATTTACCACCCTGAGTAAATTTACCGATTATTCTTCGTCCAAGATCTTTTGCTTCGTTGTTTCTGATTTCAAATAATTGTTTGGACCAATTTACAATTTCTTCTTCGTTGAAATTTGGAAACAGTCTTCGCTGTTCGTTAATTATTTTTTCTATATCAGGTTGTGGTAACCAGACTGATTTCTGTGCTCGATAGGATATAATCGCTTCACTGACAATTAACGATTGTAACATCTCACAATCAATCATATATCTCAATAGCACTATTGGCATCCAGTGTTTTTCAGACATGTGTCTACCAATCCAAAGATAACTACACGGATTAAGTCCTGTAGCCAATTCAAATGATACTACACGTGCGAATCCGGTTAAATCAAAATGTGGCAGCGGACCATTAATCGCAACACGTGCCATTTCGTGTGTGGGGTGTCCAAATCGTTTGAAGTATTCGCTACATTCTCCATACCCGAGAAAACTCCCTGGATAACACGCAATCATATCAACGGAAATAACGGTTTCAGTGTCATATTTTGTATTCCATAATCCACCGTGGCTGTATTGAAAACAGCTCAATCTGACATCTGATAGAAACTCACTTCGCGTTGGTTTCCACGCGTTTTTCTTCCTAGCAAAATGTGCTGCAACCGAGGGAAGTGTAAAACAGTTTGTTAGTAATTGATCTTCGATTCCCTCTGGAGAAAACTCACTAGCTAGTTTTTTCATTTGATTATGCAGCTCTTCAGTACGGTACAATTCTCCGTTTGGTCTTACAAACTGATCGAATCCACATTCATCGTCTGCAGCACTGTGAAATAGCCACATCGACACAGGATCTTTTTTACTCAAATTGTAAATAGCATCAAATAATTTCTGCTTGGACCGGTTTGGGGTATATATTTTACAGTTCTATCCCGTGGGAATATTGTTACTGCAGATGACCACGCGTGTTCGCTATGATCAATAATTTGTATTGGAGTTCCTTGTGATTTAAATTTCGATTCGTATAATACTTCTCCGGTTATTGTCGTTACTGATATTGGAAATCTTAATGATTTTTCTAATTTAACTATATCCTGAATTGTTGCCTCATGCTGTTTCACCGTTAATTCCCATTCATTTATTTTTTTTTCGTCTTAGATCAGTCAATTTATTTCCCCGGGATGCATTTGTGAAGTGTTCTATTATTCGTTCTGCTACACAATTCAACGTTGAATCCGACGAAGAATATTTCATTGGTGCTAGTTTTGCAATATCAGGTTTGTCATTTAACGGATATATCCCATAAACAACTGCTGTTACAGGATAAGATCTCTCGTAGTATGGTTTGTCAATTCCAGTCAAAATTCCTGGTTTGGAATCTTGATTCACAGTAATAGTTTTTTTTATCCTTGAGAATTGTTCAAATTTATCCCTGATGATCCAATCTCCAGTGTCGTCACGGATAATGAATTTTATTCTAAAAAAATACCTTTTTCGAAGATGTGAGATTATCACTGCTGCTTTTTTATCATTCATGGTAGCATTGATATTAGGTACAATTCGAAATGTTGACCAACAATGAGATGCTCCATCACGCTTGAATTCATTAAAACAATCTCTGATTTTACTAATCATGGTTCTATCAAGAATTGTATTCTTTGGTGTATCAGAAACTCTATCAAGATTGCATTTAGCATTTTTCCAAGGCGTAATTTTCGATAATCTCTCAAACTCCTTCATACTATAATTAAAACAAGCATTTAAATGAAAGATTTATGTATAATGAATCATTGCAAATGGCTCATGATTGGATCAGTGACCCCTCGTAACAAATCATGCAGAAATGAATTCTGTGGGTATCATATGCAAAGTTTTCGACGTGGAAGCCTTGGTCCATTACCTTGTATTCGATGTGGGGTTGGGGTTAGGGGAAACTCACAGTTGTGTCTAAATTGTGGTGGTAAGCGATATAGAGAGTTGAAGCGTTATTATGACAAAAGAATCAAAAATTCTGACATTGACCTTGACAAAGTCCTTGACAAAATCATAAGAACTCCTCAAGACTATATTGAAAGATTCTCCAGTGATGTTATTATTAGACCAAACACTGAATTAGACAAATAGTATTTGCATACAAATGAACCAAGAATTCAGACCACACCCTGTGATTACAAATTATGAAGCATCCAGTGATGGTACTGTCAGAAACCGTAGGCGGAAGAAACCGGTCGGTTTTGTGAGTAATCAAGGGTATTTGAAGTTTGGCGCTGGAAAGAAAATTTATTACTGCCATCGTTTCGTGTATGAATGTCACAATGGATTGATCAAGGATGGTTTTGTTATTGATCACATTGATTCTAATCCAAAGAACAATTCTTTATCAAATCTACAAGCTGTTACACAAAGTGAAAATTTGAAACGAGGAAAAACTGGAAAATGCTCAAAAAAAGCGAGACCAGTAAAATCTTTAATAACGAAGAAAAATATTTTCATCTATGAATGAAGCCGGTAGGCATTTCGATATTTGTCCACCTTCTGTTCAATTCGTTGCAGAGGGAATTTATCGATCTGCAATTTCAAAAAATACCGGACAAAAAATTCAATTCATTTATGTTTGAGTCATTCATATTTTTCATTTAGAAGTATATAATTGTCATAGAATATGAATTCTGAAAAAATGAATAGCATTATTGCTGAAATTTCAAAATTGAAAGGTCAGGATATTAAACTATCAGATGGTTTAAATCCTGATCAAATTATGTCTGACTTTCAGGATATAGAATACGGGGTTAACACTAACAAGTATATGCTACCAAAGAACTATGCGTTCATCAAAAAAATTCAGAATTCTACTCGGGACTCTCATGCATTTTCCAGTGACGTAAGTGTGTTTGTCCCGTTATTTACTATCGTGGAAGGAATACGAAAAGAATTGGGTAGGGAATATGAATTGAAAAAAGAGGTTAATTCGAAGATTAGAAATATACGGGCGTTAATTCAAGAAAACAAATAATTGAATCGAAATTGTCTACGAGAATTTTCATGTAAAATCGACTACTTTACCCGACTGAAATTATTGATGATTTTGTCATTTTTTAGCATTTATTGACTGAAATTATCGATTTTTTTGTCAAAAATCATCAAAAATGAATCCTAACAGCTTTTCTCTACGAGAATTTTTATGCAAAATCGACCATTTGACCGCAAAATCTCAAAGGAAAACCACCAAAACTGTCAAAATAATCAGTGAAAAACAGGCAAAAATGCATTAAAAACACTGAATAAAAAATATTTCACACTGAATAAAAAATATTTCACACTGAATAAAAAATCGATAATTTCACACTGAATACAAAATCGATAATTTCACACTGAATAAAAAATATTTCACACTGAATAAAAAATATTTCACACTGAATAAAAAATAAAAATATTTCACACTGAATAAAAAATATTTCACACTGAATAAAAAATATTTTACACTGAATAAAAAATATTTCACACTGAATAAAAAATCGATGGACCGTTAATGGATGGTTCCGATTGATCAATGGAAAAGTGGCGAAAGTCACAGTATTATTTATTTTATATACAATTATGTGACTTTCGCCATCGATGGTAGAAGCTGTTATAGGATGAAATAACACTTCCATGACAGTGTCAAAAATCATCCGACATGTCAAAAAATCAGTGAATAAAAACTATTTCACACTGAATAAAAAATCGATAATTTCACAGCAATAAAAAATATTTCACACTGAATAAAAAATAAAAATATTTCACACTGAATAAAAAATAAAAAATATTTCACACTGAATAAAAAATAAAAAATATTTCACACTGAATAAAAAATAAAAATATTTCACACTGAATAAAAAATATTTCACACTGAATAAAAAATAAAAATATTTCACACTGAATAAAAAATAAAAATATTTCACAGCAATAAAAAATATTTCACACTGAATAAAAAAATAAAAATATTTCACTGAATAAAAAATAAAAATATTTCACACTGAATAAAAAATATTTCACACTGAATAAAAAATCGATGGACCGTTAATGGATGGTTCGATTAGTTCAATGGAAAAGTGGAGCAAGACTTCCACGATGGTGTTAAAAATGTCTGTTAGGTCGGGTTCGGGAATTCAATTGAAAAATCTTCGATTTTCGGGAAAATTGTTTTACAATTGAAAAATTGTTTACAATTTCAAATAATGGTCATTGCAATTAAGAGATTTATACCAATTCGCGACTCTAAGGAATAAACTGCAAGCTAGACAGAGTTTACAAACTGATTTTGCTGCGGGATCTGAAGAGTTATTTAAACCGTTAATTAGCGCAACTGAGGATGTAACATCAGCAATTTCTAAACAAGAAGAGTCTTTTCTCCCTGTGTTAGAAAAAATAGCAAAAAGAACTAAACAAACAAAAAAATCATTAAAAACACTTCTTCAGGATATATCAACCGCTTCAGAACGACAATTTGAAGAATTTCAGAAAGAACAACAACGACTAGTTAGTGGACTACCTAAATCAAAGAAATTAGCGGATCTATTTACCGATAAAGCTAAACAACTAATTCTCAATGAGGATATAGACAATTTAGGTGAATTTGCTGCTAACAGCTATGATTCACAAGAGAAGTTTTTCACGGACAATTATACGGATTATAGAATGTCACTTAATGAATGGGCTTATATAGTGTATGAAATAAATACTGGGGGTTTAGATAGAAGGATGAAGGAATACAGAGACTTTAAGAGAAAATTTCAACTCCAAATAAGACAGCCATACGATAAGAAGGAATTTCTGGGGAGTGGTCTAGTTGGAAACGCTAGCGTTTCATGTCCTGGTAATATTCTCAGTGATATATCACGATTAGAAGTTCTCATCGGAGGAAAACGGGCTGGAAAAACCTCACCGAAAATAATTAATGAAGCAGCTGATATCTGTAGACGGTTATTTCAAGGTGGTATCATGGATATCAGCACATATCGAGATTTCATTGGCAAGTTAGTGGAAAGTGGGTATCATAGTGACTGAAAACGCTAGCAATTGAAAACACTAGTGATTTAATAATAAGAATGATCATACACTACAATCATGACAAACCAGCCAGCGTCTATGTAGTTAATTCACGGTTTCCAGTTTATAGCGCGTACTGTGGTGATGGTTTCGGTGATACCATTGCGGGGTTATTTGTAAGAATGGCCCCAAAAGTGATGCCGTTAGCTAAACAAGGGTATTAGTGCTGTTGGCGTTTCCAATTGACAAATTGTTTTACAATTGAAAAATTGTTTCTGATTTCAAATAATGATCATACATTACAATCATGATAAACCAACCCCCGTCTATGTAGTTAATTCACGGTTTGCCGTTAGCTAAACAAGGGTATTAGTGCTGTTGGAGATCTTGCCGGGAAAGCGTTTTCAGCCGCGAAGAATAAATTAACAGCGCTAGTGACATCACGAAGTGATTTTCGGCGAAAATCCAAAGTGACGACTCCGTCGTTACCACTGCCATCTACAGCAGAGATGCATGCGAGTGTTAGTAAAATTATAAATAACGCAGTAGATCAAAAACTAGAGTCATTGATGACTCCCGACCAAAGCAACATCGCAAATATGATAGCAGGAAGTGGCTTAAAAAAACCACGACGTGGTCGACGACGATGATTTAGATAAATGAATATAGAATAAAATGCTCAAAAGGTCACCTGATCCAGCGTTTGATATAGACGCCTCAGTGCGCAAGGATGATTCTGTACGCGATTATCAATATTACGCCTATCATGCAATAGACTCAAATAGTCGATCAAGAATTGAACTTCAAGTTCATGATACCAGTAAATACTTTCTACCCGCTGAAGCGTTTATTGAAGTAGAAGGAGAACTTGTAACAGCTGCTGATACTCCTGCTGTACCAGCACCGTATCCAGTTGGTACTCAAGTCGGGTTTGTCAATAATGGTATCATAGCGCTATTTGAGAGTGCTAGATATCTCATTGATGGAAAAGAAATTGAGTCGATAGATCGCGATGTTGATGTGGCTACATCAATAATCGGGTTAGCGAGATATTCTGATGATTATAAAAGATCAGCAGGACCTTCTATGATGTTTGCAAAAGATGTTAAAAATACCGCAGCAGGAAATCAATTTGTTGTAAGACGACCTAAAAAAGTCAGTGCTGCTAATGATGATGCTGATGTCGAGGCTGTAGTTATAAAAAACGATCCTAATTTCAATCTAGGAGCTGCAACACGTATGTCAATGTTGGAGGGGCGGCGTAAATTATTTTCATGCGCGATTCCACTACATCATACATTTGGATTCTGTAGAAATGTACGAAAAGTTATTTATGGAGCAAAGCATACAGTAGCACTCGTGCGAAAGAGTGATGATAATGACGCAATTTGGAGGATTCCCGCAGACAATACACATCCAGATGCTGATGCCGGTAAAGTCATTTTAACAAAACTATCATTGTAGATGCCAGTGTTGACTCCATCAATCACCGCAGAAGAACGATTACTATCATTTATGGACCAAGGAGGAAAATCATTACTCAGTTGGCTAACGGTAAGTACAGATGTTAAACAATCAAATGTTAATAATGTGTTTACGTGGAACCTAGCATCAAAACAAGGCACTGCTGCGCCACGTCATATATTTATTGCGGTATATTCCCGTTGTTTACTGCGATTCCGGCCTTGATTGCAGCAGCAGCCCCAGCGGTGGCTAAAGCAGCGGCGTTAGGAGCCGTTGGTACTGCAGCAGGAATGGCACTAAAGAAGGCAACTGGACAGGGATATAAAAAAAGGGAAAGGGTCTAAGACTACCAGGAACCCCGTATTCATGGTACAGCGGAAAGGGTCTAAGACTAGGACCGGTTTACTAATTCGGGAATCTTCGATTGAGGAACCGATGGTTCCTATGTCCAATTTTGATTTACTCGATGCTGCTAAAAAACTAGCGATAAAAAACTTCAGAGGTGTCTTTATGAAAGATCAATTGCCGGCACAACCCAACAGCGTTGAAACCGGTATTATTAATCTCGATAACAGCACCGGACCTGGAACTCACTGGGTTGCATACGCTATTGATCCACGTGGGATTGTTTATTTCGATTCATATGGATTAGCGCCACCGAAGGAATTTAACCGCTATATAAACCGCTTAAAAACTCCTCACTGGTATTCTACGCTACCAACACAACAAATGAATGACCCACCAATATGCGGCAGCGAAGTATTAAATGTCCTTGACGCTATTTCAACATCTGGAAAACCACCACATGTTGTCGTAAATGAATACACAAGCAGTCGCTTTTTAAAGAAAGATGTATAAAATAACATGATTGATATTTGGGGGAGATCTTTATCAGCGATGAAGAAACCAACCACAGAAATGTCTGCAACCGGTGATATAAAAATAATCGAAGATGAAATAGCTGAGACGTTGAACTTAGCAAGTGTTGACCCGGGGGAAATAGTTGTATTTCAAGATCGTCAGGGTAAATTGAAAACTAGTAATGTGTCGTTGGATGATATTTTGGTTAAACAACGAAACGCAATCGAGGATACTATCGCGTTATTTTCCGATCAGGGTAAACTCAAACCGGGTGTACTTATTTCGACGATTACAGATAGATTAAAAACTCTCAACGATGAGTTAAAAAATTCTGTGTTGGAACTAGCAACACTTCAATCTAAAACTGAAGAACACGGGAAACAGTTTTCAAATTTTCGTAGAAACATCGTGGATAAATTTATTGGAACCCCGTTGGATAAAATTGAAATAAAACTCCCTGATATTAAAAAAATCCATCGATGAGACGAAAAACTTCATCGAAGCAATCAAAGGTGGTGCAACGAGGATGATAACAATCATTGAAAAAACAAAAATTCCTCATGAGAAAACCAACAACGTAGTATACACGATCCAACACGGATCATTTGCGTGGACACCTACAAACAACAAATTAGATATCACTGCAACCGTCAAGGGTATTTATCGATTAACACTAGTGACAACGACTCAGTTTAATATTTCATCGTCGAGTTCATCCGGGGTCAACAATACGATTTCAACGATCATCGACAAGGATACAACTGAAAAGTTCACGATAACATCTACTGATAAAAATTTGGTTAGGGTTTCAACAACGTGGTATGTGGAATTCGTAGCGGATTTAAGTAAATAACGGTTTCAATTGAAATCGTAAACGATTTAAAAATAAAATGTCATCATAAATGACATCGCCGACGGTACCTTCGGTATCTCAATATCGCTATGATCAGGTCAGAGAATTTCAAACTAGACTCAAACCCCTCGCCGAGGAGTATCAAATAAAAATAAACAAATACCGACGAAGAATCACCGCAGTTGATGTTACCATGTACTCGGTGTCAGGCGTTCTCGCTGGCGCCGGAATAATACTTGCCTCGGTTACAATGATTGCCCCGGTCGTAGTTCCAATTTGCATTTCTGCGGCGGCTACAATCGCGGGTATATCAACCGGGATAACAAAAAAAGTATCATCATGCAGCCAGAGTAAACTGCAAGATTACTTAATTCAATTTCATGTTGTATCAACCGCATACTCGCAATTATACTCGATGATATCGTCGTCACTCGATGATACATTAATATCAGATAGTGAGTTAAATTAGAAATACAACAACAGTATAATAACAATGACAACACCGCAGGAATTACTTCAACGAATAGTGGAGAACACAAACCCAATACAAACAAGCATGATCTCAATAACATCAACGAATCCAGAATTCAGTGTGAATTTCCCTATCCCACGTTGTTTCGATACCAACCGGATCATACCAAATTGAACAAATCAATGCTGAATTGCAACGTAGAATAAAATCGATTACTGGAAAAGAATCAAAAATAGCTATAACGGTTCATGAGCCGACGCTATCGTCTGCCATTGAGATAAACTCGCCTGGTTACGTCGTAGATATTTATCAGAGTTCTATTAGAACCGTACTAGGATGGCCTGAATTACCACCTCAACGAGAACCCGTTAATTTACCACCTGAACCACAAAAAACTGATTATATCACCGACAGGATAAAATCTGACAATCCAGTAAAAAGCTATAGCGATTACAATAAATTGAATTTTTTTCATGAATTGGTAGATCCTCCCACTAAGAGAATAATCCACTATCTTCGACAGGATGACACCACTGAAAATTTCACAGCGTTCAATAACGATATTTCGTTGTTGTTAATATCCCTTAAATCCGGCACTCTCACCCGAGATGAATTTATCAGCGTTGTAGAAACATGTAACAAAATCATCAATGACATGGAAACATTTCATTCACAAATTATTCAAGAGGTGACGATAATCCTAAAACAATAGATTTATTTGCAAATGAATATAAAATTCCCGTCAAAGATATTTCCACATTCAAACTACCAGGATATAATATCTCAGAACTACAAAAATCTCTCAATGATGCCATCGATATTGGTTTTAAAATAATTCATTATACGTGGAAAAACACAACATCACCGGAAATAAAAATCCTCAAACATAATAATGACCCAGATGGTGGCGGCAGGCATATTGCTCCTCAAAATGTGAATATTTCATCGGTGATAGCGCTCAATTTAGTATGCGATGTTATCGAAGGAAGCTATTAAATAAATCTCGAACGATCAAATCAAGCTCAGCAGGGATATATTCTGTATTCATTTGCACCAACAGCTCCTCCAGGATTTCTAATTATTGAGTCTCCGGTTAATCCAGTCTATATGCGGTGTCATAATGATTCGCTAACAAGAATTAATTTCAAACTCACTGACCAGTCCAATAATCTAATTGATCTACAAGGTGAGGTTTTACAAATTAGTCTGTTTGTAAAGTCCTAAGGACTTTCGTCGTGAAAATTCTTCGAATTTCATACTAACTACATAGGTGAGTTGTCCATCGTGTTTTTACCCAATGGAAGCCTCATCGACGCCTGGATTCACCGTGTTTCAGACAAAATCACTAAGGCTCCATTTGCCAAACAGAGACTTTCTTTTTTTCTTTTTTTTTGGTTAAAACATGAAATTTCGTAGGAAGGGTCTATTTGTTGTTTTGACGGTTAAAATCGATTTTTGTTTGAAAAGTTGTCTAATTCACCCTCTCTGCTGCTAGAGATATTTCCGAAAGAAGTGATAAATCAATTTAAAAATTACACGGATGATGAATTAGCTGATTTTGTTGTTAAAAATTTTAAAAAGGAAAAAGGGACAAATATATAAATTATATTAGCTTTGAAAATAAACATGGATCTGTATTGTTCCCCTACATCGTTATAAAACTGGTTAATGTATTCGAATACAACATATGCGGGATTATATACCTGCTCTTATTAGACTATGAAAATTTGTTACTAGAGACAAGTATACCACAGACAGGAGAAGGTGTTATGACATCAACGGTATGGACGAACACCCTTATAAGAGTGAACAAGGTACCTAGTTTCTATAGGAAATGGTTTAAATATGATGTAATCTACATTGGTGATATGCATCCAGATCAGAGAACTAATATTGACTTTTATAGCTTTAAAGCTATGTATGGTCTCAAGACATAAATTTCAATAATCACTGGTTAATTTTCAGCCATACCGGTGGAGACTGCCGAGTATTGTCAGTACAACTACAATTCCATCTCCCGTCCCTACTACTCGAGATACTGTGACTATGGGTGTTGTGGCAGTAAATACAGCAGCTACAGCGATGTCTGTTGTGTGTAAGTAATATTGATTGATTGATTGATTGATTGATTGATTGATAATAGATGGATGGATTGATGGATTGATTGGTCGATTTTACGATTGATTTTAATTTTGTCATCAGGTACGTCAGTTATTTGATTTTAACCAGGCCACGATTTCCACTGCATAGATGAAAAAGCTGTCTTCTATTTTTAATCCAATACGACAAGCATTGTACCTGTGTATGAAATACAAAATCAAGTACTATTTGATTCCATGTTTGTATCAATTTAGTAAAATATGAAGCACTAGAAAAAGAAACCAGCACAAATATTTTCAGTTTTTGCAACAAGTGATCCATCCCAAACCGCACGACACGACTAACCCCAATAACCCTAATAAGAACATGAAACAGCCGTCGTGCACATCTACTCTAAAAACTTAACGCAAGATGTATTCACCCTCTTCCGGTAGATACAACTTAGGTAACAAGAAGAACTATCTGACTGAAGAACGAATCTGGCAGAAGATCTCTCTCTCTCTCTCTCTCTCTCTCTCTCTCTCTCTCTCTCTATATATATATATATATATATATATATATATATATATATATATATATATATATATATATATATATATATATAACTTTCATCCAGTGTTTTTATGATATACACCTTTCACTGCTCCGAAACTAATTTCGACCAATTGGACTTTACATTCCAGCCAAGATCTTGCCGGTATCATAGCGGGGGCAGTGATTGGGAGTCTAGTCGGACTTGCTATCCTGATTGGCCTCATCGTATTCTGCTGTGTAGCAGCAAACAATTCAAAGAGACGTACAGGTGCCGTGTTACAACCGCCGAACCCTACCACACAGACATTTGTTAGTAAGTCATCGAATAATTAAGTAATTACTCGTGACAAATGGAAAAAGGATAGTAGAAGAACATAAGTGAACTGGATTTAAATCAAATCGCAGTTAATACAATATTATGCGGTGTTTAAATCAAATAGCAGTCGAATATATTCTGTGCTACATTGAAATCAAACAGTAGTCGAATTTATTCTGTGTTACATTGTAATGAAATAGTCGAATTTATTATGTTACATTGTTATGAAATAGCAGTCGAATTTATTCTTTGTTGCATTGTAATCAAATAGCAGTCGAATTTATTAAGTGTTACATTGTAATCAAATAGCAGTCAAATTTATTCTGTGCTGCACTGAAATCAGTATATTCGATATCCTGAGATAAAACTTTCTGCTACAGATCTATGGAAACATTTATTTGAAGCAGAACAAAATTGTCTCCCTTTTTCATGATCTGGCAATAATTATGGATAACACTGCAATTAATACCTTACATGTTATATGGAGATCCAATCATTAGCAATTAATACCTTACATATTATATGGAGATACAATCATTAACAATTAATACCGTACATATTATATGGAGATCCAATCATTAGCAATAAATACCGAATACAATACTTTGAGATCCAACCTGAAGAAATTAATACCGAATTTAATACTTTGTCAACTAACATATAGCAATTAATACGGAATTTGATAATGTGATATCCAACCACGAGATACAATTAAATTGTATTTTTTTTTAGTTTCAAAATATTTGAATACTCTTGAGTTATGTTTAGATTCCTACCTTCGCGACCGCTCCGGTAGTCAAATAGTTAGAGCGTCGGCCTCGGATGCGGAAGGTCGTGGGTTCGATCCCCGGCTGAGTCATACCAAAGACTTACAAAAATTGTACTAACAGCTGCCTCGCTTGGCGATCTCCATTAAGAGGTTAGTGTTAGGACTGGTTGTCCTGGTTTCAGGATAATGTGACTGCTTGGGACATCATGCTACAAGTTTCTCACATGATATCCCAGTGCTGATCATCACTATAAACTGCCACACTGCAGATATCGTAGCGATACGACTGAAAAATGCTAAAGATACTTAATAAATTCAAATATCTCTCTCTCTCTCTCTCTCTCTCTCTCTCTCTCTCTCTCTCTCTCTCTCACACACACATACACACACTTCTTTTTTTGCGCTTGTATGAATTCTATGAATTTCAGCCAGATAAACGTACCCAATTTTATTTTTCATTAATATTGTCACAGGTGTTCATCTTCACAGAAGCTGCTGTTTCTAAATTTCATCTCTTTTGCTTGGCAATGGTAGTCACAATGAACTATCGGTCTTGGACTTTGCCCGTTTTTAAATGCTGACAAATATCGATGTGACCTACGGTAATGTGAGGCCGCACTCACTTCTGGTACACGATTTGATACACTTTTTCCAAAGGTCGACTTACAATTTGGTGTGTGGGTCGGTACACGTACAATCTTGTGTGGTTCGTAGGTGGTCACTTTAAAGTTTTCATCCTGTCCAGACTGCAAGGCTTCTTTTAGCACGTCAAAGTTTACAACTAGACAGGTGCGATAATTGAGAGTTAATCCTTTCGTTTTATACTAGGTGTGCACTTCTCCTTGTTGGTCCGGTATTCGTAGCCATAATTTTTAGGACCACCACTAGCAAAACTTCCTCGATGTCAGGGTGACGTTGTTGATGCAACTGTTCGTGTCAGTGTACAGGACGCGATCTCCTAATAATTCTAAAGCTTCGTACAATTTTAAGCGAGCATGGGCTGTCACGCAAGCTGCAATGATGACATTTCTAAATTCGTCGTCTTCTAGAAAGTCCAGTCCAGTTCTTCTTCCTAATTCACTAAGCCCTCACAAAGGACGTCTACGTGTTTCATATATTTGGTTTTGTCGTGAATAATCTGGAAGTAGCGGGAAGGTTCTGTCAAATACTCCGTCTTCCATAAACACGGTCCTCGTGTCACTTTACCCTACGAACAATTTAGCATCACCTTGGCAAACCATCGTCTTCCCTCATTTTTCTCCACGTGGTCTAAAGTGATGTCTTTCTGCTCCCAGTATATTTCTTTGAATTTATTTTGGTCTTTGAAAGTGTAGCACGAAGAAGGATATCCGCTGCTTTCTTGTTTTAGTTTCAGAAAGGCATCAAGGTAGTCTGCCAAAATGCCCTACTGAGTATTGTCTCCCTTGTGGTACTGTTATGTCGTGGCAAAGTGGTAAATGCTGTACTCATCTAACAGTTGGTATCCCAGGTTCAGGTTTGAACAACTCCACGCTGACCGACGTTCCTGTCAAGGCACGTTCTTAATGGGTGTTGTTAAGGTCGGTCTTGGTTACACGTTTCGGCACAAGTACGGCACAAAGAAAACATTAGTTTTCCTCAGCAATGGTGAGGTAAAACAGGATGGTACAAGTCCATGGGAGGTAATAAATTGCACTTAATCAATCCGTCGTATTGTTGAATATTGTCCATGTGGATGCGTTCCGTCATCGTTTGCGGGTGCCCTGCGGAATCGTGACAATACTTGCACATGTTAGGATACAATGAATATACATCCAAATGTATGATTTCCTGGTTCTTCTCGTCGTCTTGGTACAGCAAACAGGTGGCAGTAGCCCGTGGATTCAGTGTGTCCACCAACTTCTAACGTTTCACGATGCGTTTAACTCTGGATCAGTTTTAAATGGTGATCGTATTTGTGTCCAACCATGCCACAACTTGGTATCTTTGCTGTTCTAACTTCTACCGCCGCTGACAAGTAGCCTCAGAACTTTGCGTCTTCAAATGTTGTTGGTAACAGGTATGGCTGATAAAAGTGTGATGACATGCAGGCCTATGAACTCGTTCTTTCGTCCTTCGTCCAGACAGGGTTAGACGCCAAACATCCCTCACATTTCGGTCCACAAAGTGTGTGTTGTTCTCAATTGTTATAACGATAGTCACATTTCTCACAGTAATAACTGTATCCCAGGAGTGCGGTGATACTAGTAATGTCAGTAACGTGTTCATCGTGATGACAGACGTGAATGTATTTTCCGTCTTCGAAATGTTTGCCTCGAAACAACAGAGGTCCATGCACTTCTTGAGGATACACTTTCAAGGTGTAACGTAGAGTCAAGACGTCTTGCAATTTTTGCGTTTCTGGAATTCTGAAGAGTTTGTCTTTGGATATTCCCGCTTGCTATAACAAGAGTTCTACTTCTCGTCGTTGTTTTGATTGGTCTGATTATTGCATATTTTTTCCAGGCTCTTTTCCATTTTGACGTGTCGTTCTTGTCGGCATACGTTAGTTCCACTACGATGGCACAAGCTAAAGACATCTGGTCTTGAGAATTTAATTTGGACGATGCTCTTCTTGAGGCTGCTAATTTTGTCCACCAATAACACCTTTTTCCGTCCTCTCCCTTGGGGAAAAGAAACGTGGGTCATGTGCAGTATTGCCTTTCCGTCGGTGATGTCAAACTTGTCGTTGGATTGTTGCACTATGGAAAGTTGTCGATGATTATGGAAGGTGTCAGTTCCATTGGGCTGCTAGACTGCTAAACTCCAAGCAAGGAACTTCAAACCGTTGTGATCAATGGAAAGTGTCAAGCGATCGTCTTTTTTGCTTTAGCATCGTCGTTTCAGTTGGGTTAACAAGGAATCCCACAAATCGGCTGTAACAGAATTGTTACCGAGTGGATGGTGGATTAAATGAACAACACAAACACAATATGTGAAAGATGATATAAATTAATGAAATAAATTATTAATGAAAAATAATGATGTATCAACACAATAACTCATGCGTTCAACCCAGAATACACTCACAACCATTCACAATACATGAATAAATTTAATACAAAATAAAACACAGATACAAAGAAATATCTTGGACTATACACAGATCCAAGGAACTTTTACAAAAGTTATATTAACGCAAGTATAAATTGCGATAATAAATACAAACATCAAACTATACTATCGCACGTATGGATTGCAACAACTAGCACGAACATATACATGTATTTAATCAAGTTGCTAACTTTTATTGAGATTCATGTAATCCCTTGAAATACTACTGTGATTTGAAGTAACTATGTGTAAATACAACAATGTATTCAATTGTACTACAATTGCAACACACACATGTGTCTCGACCCTGTATAACCGTGCGATTCACCAACTATTGAATCGCCGCCCAGCTTCCCCGAATACCTAGGGTTGACTCAATACTTTTATCGGTCACTTGCCCTTCACCGATCCACCATAGTTATACGTACAGACAGCATACAGCATCTACTAGAACCAACGGTCCCAAATACCTAGATGCCACCCGGGAATGTTTACACCTCTAGACAGCTACGATACTCGGACGTTTAGATTTCCGGACATTTACACATCACGACAGATGTAGACGAACAGACAATCCGACAGACAGACAGTCAGATACCTCAATTCGATCGCACAATTAAACAGCACAATCACGGCACAATCAATCACATTCAGCTACAATTCAGAGACATTCAGAGACGTTCAGCTACAATTCAGAGACGTTCAGCTACAATATCAGAGATGCCCCGCTACAATATCAGCTACAATAAAGAGACCAAACTAATAATAGTTTTTTTTCTAAAACAATCTACAACTTAGATTACGCTATTGCATTTAAAGTCTAATAGTGACTAGTAATTCCAAATATTCCACGTTTAAATCTGCATTGTAATAAAGGCATCATTACATGAAATGATAAACTGAATAAAATTCACAATAAAACGAAATATAAATTTAACACTCACCCCTTTGGCTGGAGAAAGAATGACGAGATATCTTTCCTGTGATAAGATACTTTTGGTCCCGTAATATTATCAGAAATATTCTGCCTTATATATCCTCAAATAGGTGAGCAGAATTCACGGCAAAATTACCGTGCACCCCGTGATTCTAATGTTCCTGACTTCAAGTGATTCGAAGTCAGGTACATGCAAATCGTTACACGCCGCTTACCTTGGAAAAAACCACTTATTCACCCCAGGTAACGCATGTACGACGAAACAAAA
Organism: Unio pictorum; assembly: GCA_030141615.1. Classification (NCBI taxonomy): domain Eukaryota; kingdom Metazoa; phylum Mollusca; class Bivalvia; order Unionida; family Unionidae; genus Unio; species Unio pictorum. The sequence goes on along the minus strand of JARLTB010000088.1, from coordinate 3,818,571 downwards.
AAAATGGTGAAATGAGTTTGTAATTTAAGAAGAAATAAATTCAATTTTCGCCTAATTCTGTGACATCGGCGATGAACCCTTGTGTTTTCTCCAACGGTACGTCTGACTTGAAATATTTAAACTATACCGTGCACTTGTAGGCCTTAGTTCTCAATTTTCTAGAGGAACGTTTTTACGTCTGTCGTATGTGGTAATACGTTTTGGGTGATACTGGTGGTTTGGAATATGTTCTCTCGGTCTGACCGCAGACGAGGAAGGTAATGGTTCAGGTTCGCTCTTGTCTTCGATTTGGCGAATACTTCTTTTCGTAAGACATTTTAATATCCTTTAAAATCATACAACGTACATAGATGCCAAGAAAGCATGAAGACCTTAACATAATACGTCGCCTTTGTGTGTTTATTCTTGCAAAATATATCCAATAAATATATGGTATCAGCTCTGTCGGATTGTATCAGATATGGAATGTTGTGAAATACTTAAAAAATATCAGTTAGCAATCAGAACGAGCTACGGTCTATAACTTATAATATTAAGTCCATTAAAACACATCAGATTTTGATTTTAAAAAATCCCAACAAAAATGGATCAAATAAACAGAAAAATGCGTTTGTAATTGAAATCCGTAAGAAATGGAACTGGAAAAGATAAACTCTGTTCGTAGCCGAAGTTTAATTCACACATACCCAAGAACAAGGTTGTTCTACCTAGACAGACATACATACAATTAGATAGATATATAGTTGGATAAACACACATTAACTAGTATGATCTGCAATCCTAACAGTATGATAACTTTGTACTACAGACCTAACAATTGTTTCTTTCCATTTCAGTGAGTAACACGACAGTCAGTCAAGTACAATCAACCAACCCTCCCCCATACGGACCTGTCGGCTACGGATATCCCGGTTTTGGTCCCCCACCAGCATATTGCCAGTTTAATAATGTGCCTCACGGAGGCACCGACCCGGCCTATCCACCACCACCGGCAGCTAACTATTAAGAGTTGCTATCTTCTATCGGCTTTTATCACTTTCCCGAGACTGACACTTATTATATTTCGGTCATAATACACCAGAGATAGAGGGGGGATACAATTGTGTAATTTACGTTGACAATTGGAACGTTGACTAGCAAAACTAGATTGTATTTGGTATGTACAGTTGCTGCAGACGTTTCATTGATATCTTCAAAACTCAGACATTTCCAACTTAGAACCATTTGCTACCAAAATAGCATATTCATCCTAGATCTGTGTATTCAGCGTAACTAAATTAGATAAACTTCATGTGAATCTTAGCGAACATTAAAGAAAAAGTGAGTGATATATGCACTTATACATACAATTACTTTTTTCAATAAAGTTGTTTTTTTATAACTCAAGCCAGAATAAAGGAGTTACGATTTTATCCGACCACCTTGTCACAGAATTAGGCGAAAATTTGAACTGATTTTTGTTGTTCTTCAATTGTAAACGAAACTCACCATTTTCTTGATTTCGTCGTACACGCATTACCTGGGGTGATTAAGTGGCGTGTAACGATTTGCATGTGCCAATTTGTAATTTACATGAAATCCGAAATACTCGTTGTACGTGGTGCACGTCAAGCTCGATGTGATTTATGTTCACCTGTTGAGAGTATATAAGGCGATGGATTTCTCATTATTATTTACGGGAACTAAAATATCTAATCAAAGGATAGATAACCTCGTCTTGCAAATCTCCAGCCAAAGGGGTGAGTGTTAAATTTACATTTCGTTTTATTGTGAATTTTATTCAGATTATCATTTCGTATAATGATGCCTTTATTGCAATGAACGTGGAATATTTGGAATTACTAGTCACTTTTAGACTTTAAATACAATATCGTAATCTACGGCTTAGATTATTTTTGAGACCACTATTATTAGTCTGGTTTTGTTTATTATAGTTGATTCCGGAGATCTAATAACATCGTTGATTCCGTAGATCTGATAACATCTGACAATCATTGATTCCGTCTGATTCAGTCTGATTCCGTCGTTGATAACATCTGATTCCGTCGTTGATACCGTAGAAGTACATCACTGATAGCGCATCTAATAACATCGTTGATACCGTCTCTGATACCGTAGCTGCTAACATAGTTGTTACAATGTTTTTGATACCGTAGCTGCTAATAACATCGTTGATACCGTAGCTGCTAATAACATCGTTGATACCGTAGCTGTTAACACATCTGATACCATCTTTTGATAAACGTCTTTGATATCGTTTGATTTGTTGTGGGACATCTATTGTTTGTTCTGGAACATCTCTGTATAAATATCTGAATGTGCTTGTGCCGTTAATTTGTGCAAACGGAATTGAAGTATCTGTCTGTGTGTCGAACTGTCTGTTCGTCAATATCTGTGTAACGTGTAAATATCCGGAAAGCTAGAAGTCCGAGTGTCGGAGCTGTCTTAGAGTTGTAAAACGTCCGGGTAGACATCTAGGGGAGTGAGGAACCGTTGGTTCGGGTAGATGTTGTATGCTGTCTGAACGTATAACTGTGGTGGATCCGTGTAGGGAAACGTCCGATAATAGTATTGGTCAACCCTCGGTTCTCGGGGAAACTGGGAGACGATTCAACTGTTGCTGAATCGTGCGGTTATACAGGGGAGACACATAGGTGTATTGAAATTGTAATATAATTTAATACATTGTTGTATTTGCATGCTTATGTCAGATCGCAATAATATTTCAAGTGATCACATAGATATCAATAAAAGCTAGCAACTTGATTGAATACAAGTATATGATCGTGCTAGTTATCGCAATCCATCGTGCGATAGATAGTTTGTCGTTTGTGTTTATTTTTTTTCGTAAATCATTCTTGCATTTATTTAACTTTCGTAAAGGATTCTTGGATCTGTGTATAATCCAAGAGATCCCTTTACATCTGAGATTCCTTTTGTATTGTTATTTAATTTATTCATGTATTGTGAATGGTTGTGAGTGTAATTGTGGGTTGAGTGCATGAATTATTGTGTTGTTACATCTGTATTTTTTTCATTTATAATTTATTACATAAATTTATATTTTCTTTCACAAATTGTGTTTGTATTGTTCATTTAATCCACCCTCCTCTCGGTAACAATTCTGTTACACACCTCATAATTCTTACACTTCAACAATGATAAAATATTTTGAAAATCTTTTAAACAATAGATAGTGAGACGTGTATTGTTTTATTTCGCATCTACCGTAAAAACATTATTAGTTTTCAATCTCATTTAAAATATTAAACTTTTCGAAGAACATTGTATGTCAAACTTGCTTAAAATATTTTAGATTTATACCAAATTTTTCTATCAAACTTTTTTAATTTTATCCAGATTATAAACGCCACTGTCCCTCAAACTGATTGAAAATATATCCGATTTAACAGATTGTTTCTCAAAATATCTAACATTAAATCACCGTTGTCTGTCAAACTCCTGTAAGATAATCCAGACTATTGTTTTCTCAAAATAGCTAACATTAAAACAGTATCGTTTTGTTTTCTTTTGTTTTTTCTTCTTAACCCTGATTAGTGCATGGAACTGTGCATATTGGGTCAGGGCTGTGCAATTTAATTCAAAGGTACCAAAATCCGGAAGTCCCGTTTTTTGATACGCATAAATCAGGCGAGAATAAGAATATATTCAGATGTTCAAAAGAGCTTATGTACTTATATGACGCTATAGAGTTTGTCATATCATATTTTACTTTCTATTTACACTCATACTTGAATTGTGTTATTTTAACATTTATTTTGGGTGAAGTATAAAATATCTTTAAGGATAAGCGTATCCGTTTATTTCTCATTCTCTCTATTTATCGAAGATAAAGATAAATGTAAGAGAAAGATGTGTATTTACTACCAGATGATTATGGAAATGCTTTTCAGATGTAAATAAGTGACAATTATATCTATCCCATCTATAATCATCATCTTCATTGAGCTAGCTGTCAAAAACTGACTAATATACTTTGAAAACTAGTCCAATATAGTCAGTAATTAATGGGGATAATTGCGTGTCATTAGAAAATACAATATAGACACCACCACTCGGGAAACCTTGGCGTCAAGGTTTGAAAATCACCCTGGGTACGTTTAGCGTTAAGGGGAATTGAACACGGGAAGTATAGCCTTATGGGAACGTGGGGTTGAATAAGAATAGAAAAGGTGAGGTGATGTCATGAGTCACGACACTAAACATTTGACCACTAGCGGGAAGTGGGTGGCGGGTACGTTCAGGAAGTTCAGCTATTTTTGCGAGTGGCGGGTAAGTTTACCTAGTTCAGCGAGTGGCGGTAAGTTCAGCGAGTTGCGGGTAAGTTCAGCGAGTGGCGGGATCAGCTGGTTCAAAAACTATACCAATAAAACAACGCTTAGATGGGCATGTAAACAAACAAATAAATATATACTAATATGGCAAAGACAAAAGAAATATTTATTATGACATATCATGTGATCTGTCTACATTCCAATATTGTACTTTTAGAATTGGTATATTTTACATCCTTTTTTACAATCAGCCATATACCTACTATAATACTCAGCAACAGTTTTTCCTGTGCACTTCACTTCCTATTTTAAGCCAAGTGCACTTGTTTTTCACTTGAAAAAACATTGTTTATAGAAATATGTAAAATCTTAAAACATTACATCAAATAATTCCATTTTCGTCCTCTTTTTCTAGCTTAGCATTCTACTATCTCATTATTATTTAATCTTCCAGATCTTCCATCTACTCTTTTTCTTTCTTAAGTATTTCACTTGATATTTCCTTTGATTTTTTTTCAAGTTCTTGATTTCCATTTTCATGCGAGGAGGAGTGTAATTATAGTGGTAACAAGAAAAACTAGTATATACTATCAACACCAAAAGTTATACTATACCCACCCGGGAAAGAGTTAAAAACAAATGCAAAATACTATCCACATACGGGAAGGAGGATCGAAACATAAAAAATATACTATCCACACATATAAATGAGCTCAAAACAGCCACAAATATACATAGAAAGGAGAGACACTTACCACACATATACTGACAACACATAAGAGAGCGAAAGAGTGAAAACAAACTACAATATATACTATCCACGCAAATGTACACGAATGTACTCGAACGTGCTGTAAGTATAACTGATGCTGTTTCACACTTTAGGTATCACTTCCATGCTTCGCACGTAGGGTCTGGTTGCCTCGAAGAAATTATTGTAATCGGCAGCACCAGCCATCAAATGGAAAGCGGTACTGCTGATAATGAGTCTAAGCTGAACATCCCAGTTGTGCAGAAAATATTTCTCTTGTAACCACATGTACAAATGCAAGAGGTCCATCAGTTCTAAACTTCGGCATCCAGTGATTTTCTTGTCACGTGCGTTGATTCACTTTTTGCTGTAATCTTTCTCTGCCACCTTATCGAACGTGCCCGGTGTTTCCTTACCAAGAAAGCATCCAGATAAGTGTTTTGGTGTTTTTTTCGTACGTAAAGACATTTTCCAGGCTCGATAATGATAAGTATCCATGTTGCTGCTGACCAGTTTGTTATTCAAGTACAAATCCACTTCGCTGAACAAGGAATACATGAAAATGTTGACGGGATCTACTGCCTCATCGGAATCTAGATTGATACCATCCGTTTTGTTCACTTTGGCTTTCAGGTAATGGTAACTGCTGCTCAGATCGATGCGATCTTCGGGATGTCGTTTGATTTAAAACTTGATGGGAGCTGGTATCGTCAAAGAAGAGATGGGATTAAATTCCACACATTGCGCTTTTTTCATGGTTATCGCGGTGTGCGACATGGCAAACAGGTCCATTACCGACTTGGAAGTTTATATGTGGTTCCACCTTCCTGGTCGTCGTTCGTGGTAGAAACCAGTTTGAAAGGAATGACACGTAGTAACGGTACGGAGGTGTGTCCCTCCGCGTTGTACTCAACGAAACCTAAGCATCAAATTGAGTCCTTCGTTCAGTTTTACCGAGGATCAAAAAACCCTGTAAAACTCCATATTGCTATTGATTTTCGGGCTCAAATTTTGTGCTACCATCTGTGGGATGTCCACCCAAAATGTCAAACAAGCTACCATTAAACCTGATGGACAATGTTTCGGGATCCTGAAATTAAGGCGATGGGCCATTTTCTAGTACTCATTCTTAACTCTTGTGTGGCTCTGCTCGGGGCCTTACCATACGCTGCCTGGAACATGTCAGCAATTATCTCCACCAAATGTTCACCGTTAAAAGTATAGCCTGTTAAACGTTATGTATGCTTAATAATAGATTGCTTATTGACTTTGTGTCACCGAAAACTGCTTATATTCATCTCCTCTTGCAATTGGACGCTCAGCATTTTACCTGGAATGTGTTTTGAGTTTTAATGATGTTTTTAATTTGTGTAGGATAAATCATGTCCACCATAAAGCCATTTCCCAATGGGCTTCATGATCCAGAAAGATGGCCTGAGGTACGTTGGCCGTGTAACAGCACAGTATTTTTGGGAAACACCTGCATGGAACTGCCACTGTGTAACGTTAAGTAGAATTGGTTATTATTGTTAATAATATTAGGTGTCTGCTGTCCGAAGGGTAACTAGAAGACAGAGGAGTGTCTAAAAGACGATTGCTGCTGTAATTATTGTTGGAATGGTGACTGACTTTGGACGGAGGGCTCCCGTTGTTCCCGTTCGAGGAGCATTTTAGCGAAGGGTTGTGGAGGTAACTGATACAATTGCTCAGTAAATTGGAACGCAGTAAATTGTCAATGGCAGCATCGATGACACAATACACCACAACGATTGGACATAAATAGACGATTTGAGATGTATTCACACGTTCTCTACACTTCACCCAAAAAGGTTGCTTTGTAGATCTTGTAGAGAAGGCCTGGGTGACGGTGGTAGTGGCAGCGTCTATACAAGAATCAAAACCGGGTGGATATCCTTTAAAACGTACATTGAATTCTTGACAAGGCGTTTTCCAGCTTTAAGGGTTCTTAGTTCGGGAATGCTTTCGAAGTCGTTCAATTCGTCTTATTTTTGGTCATGCTTAGTAACTCGGGAAGTAAAAGGTTCTTTTGAACACCTCCCCGTCGATGTCTTCTATACTATAGACGGCAGGATGACGGCCACGCACTCTTCCAGTGATACAACATAATTCGCTGGTCCAGCTGAGTAAGAAACCTTTGTTGAAAGTGTATTTCGCCAATGTGTACCCAATATACTGCAGTCAAAACACTCCACCTTTTTTTGAGGGGGTGTGGGGGGGGGGGTCAGCCACTGTCAAGGACGAACCAAACAAGCGTTCCAAACGAAAGTCACTTCTTCGAGGGCACATCCGAACCTCTGATGGTAAGATTGCATGTACGCTCGAGCCAAATGCGGTAAGATGTCGCAGTACCTGAGAGTGCGTTGATGCGATCATTCAAGGTGCATTGAAAACGTTCCGTGATGATGTCTTTGGTTTCGAGATTCTCGGTGGTGACAAAATGATTGTCACGTTTCTTAGATTATTTATGGAAAGTCGGTGCCTTTGTCGATTTGCCATCGAAGATGGTGCCGACCTCTTTGTTTCAATAGCAGTTTGAGGGCTCGCACTAACTCACTGCTTGATTTGAAAGTCAATGACACGAGACAGGCAAATTAAAAAAAGACGTCGATGACACACACAAAATATTTGTGGCCACTACTGTAGCTGGCCAAATGAAAGACTTCGGCTAAAACGTATTGTCATTAATGATCAATGTCCTCCTCTCGTGCGCAACATCTGAAATGTTTTCGTCAAAATGGATTTGTGTAAAAGTGCACGTGATTTGTTCTTGTAACAATCATTGCACTTGAGGTAAACGGAGACATTTCAGTCAGGTTTTGGCAGCCCTATACACTTTCTAAACTCCTTCGTAACATGCAGGATAGGCTGGATATTAATTTCAGTAAATTTCGGTGATCGTAACCTGTTCTGAGAATGAATCAGTATCACTAGAGATTGTCGCAGACAACTTTTTTTCATCACGGTCAGCACCCAAGAAAGATGAATTTGATTCACTCAGCGAACTATTTGCTTATGATGACAGCACACTGCTTAATCTGAGAATCATTTAAAGAGACAGGTGGCAGAAATATACCAGGGGGCTGATATGTATGTAACGTATACATATTTGTTGTGCGAATCGGAATATTCATATCTGTCTTCATTGACAAATACACTTTGAGAAGGGTTTGAAAGATATAAAACTAATCATCAATGTCTACACATTAGTCTGATAACACATTTGGCAACCCACATTGGGTGCATATCCAACTTAAATTTTAAATCCTAATGGCATGACCTACCCGGACTAATGCTGACAAATGTACTATAATACAAGGTAAAACAGTCAATGCATTGATTGGCTTTAAGAAGAAAACATCCGACCCATAGTTTTAAAACAGATAAAACGTGTATAGCAGGTGGCCTAGGATGACTTGAAGATCTCCTTCCTGAAAGAGCAGCAGAAGGATGAGTGACACGGACCCGTTATTTCCAGTCTCTCTACACAGTTTATGCCTCATATATGTTATTAGCCTTAACTCAAAATCACGTACTTACACTTCTTGCTCACGCTGGTAACTCGCTAGTTATGCAAATGATTGCATTTTATTCTTGATTTCACAAGAACCATATGAGAACGGCAACAAGCACAAGATACAACACACACACACACGCACACACGCACACACACACACACACAAACACACAATTGTGGCAACTTCTCGTTTCATTGTAAGCTAGTATCAACAAAAGAATAATGAGTTAATGGGGATGTTACTACTTTGTTCTTCAAACTGAATCGATTATACGTGAATACATCACGCGCACTAGCAGGTATAGCGGTAACAATTGTACAACTCCAGGTAGGCGGAGCTAAAAGTGTATGTAACATTGCAGTCTGAAATAAACAACAACACTCGCTGTGATTGGTGCATTATGTAAGAACTGAACTTTCTGTAAGCATATAAAAAAGTTAAGCCTCTTGGCAACATGTCAGATTAAGTTAATTCATATCTAAATCATATTTTGTATTTTTTTTTTTTTAAATGTGGGACACATAGGATGAAACTGGGTCTGTTGTGAATAGATAACTCTTAGCCCTGTCTAGTTCCTGCAGAGTTATCTATCTTAAATGCAGTGGAGTATCTGGTTTTGTATTTGTCAAATTGACAATCTAAGAATGTTCTCTGTGACAGTGTGTGACATGCATGCTGAAGCAGAATGAAAAGATTATTTATTTCACACAACATTAGCATTGAGGTAATGAAAAGGTTAGCTTATCTTAGCTATGCAGCAGTAAATAGCCCACAGTAGTTAACAAGAGAGTTTGGCAAAATGCGTGGAACACATACTTACACTGTCCCAGTATTATTACAATTTGTGCGTAGTTTAAAAGCTGTTAACACATCAAATTAGATTCAATCTAAACAAAAATAATTATCTGAAAAAATTTCCTTTGTGACACAATAGTGTGGTTTTCCAAAAACTAAAAAAGCTGAACTAAACCATATGGGTGGATGTAAGCGGTTAGGCATCAGATTTCTATTGTTATGAGCTACAAAATAATCTCGCTATAATAGCTTGAAACTTGATTAAACCTGAATCCCCATCGATTACGTAGATTCACTTCGTATTAGCCGTTCATTTGTAACTGCAGCTGTGTTTAAACGTATCTAGTAAACCGTGATAGCTTAGCTAGAAGAGAGTCGGATTCGTAATGCAAGGGTTAGATACATGCCATCGCCCGTCTGCTGCATCAGTGTGTCATTCGGAATGACAATTAGCAACACTTTCATTGGCATGATATAGAGTCGTATAGACAATAATGTATTGAAATTGTCGTTTTTAAAAAAGGGATAAAAGGAAGTAAAGAGAGATAAATCTGATATCGCACTTTACTAGTTTTACTACACATGAGACAAGCGTTACGACTATACTGTCATAAAATAAGTAACAGAAAGAATCAAAACCAGCAAGTTTGGCAACTCATTAAAAAACTTCCACACACAAAAAATCGAGTATTTCAATGATTACTGTGTAAAGCAGATGAATAATGCAAACAAATATCTCAAATTATATATAAACACAACGTCAAACATTTCTCTAGACTGATATTTAAAAAAAGAACACATGAATTAAGAATCCTAATCATGAATAAATGAATGACTCAATTCCATCCTAATCTTCAAGACTCTAGTTCGACTATATGTCGCAATATAACATCGCATGAAAGACTTCACTACTTTATTCCGCAATATCTACTCTGCAACCGCGACATGCGTCACAGTATTCAACTAAATGACTTTACCTAGCTAATCATAATTTAGAACTCTATAAAATCTTTATTATTAGAAACTTGTCATCATGTATTTATATATCCTATCCAATCAGCACGCCAAAAGTGAAATAGATAAATTATATACAGACATGTACCAAATATTACACAAAATACGAATATACATAACAGAGAGAAAGACAGACAAACAGGCAAACCGATATACATATTGTGGCTGGAATTATTATTTTTACTCCTAAGGTATTGAAACTCATAAACGCGTGTCATGTTTTTACGTATAATGTATAAGAATACCTTTTGACGTCACAATGAGGTCATGACACTATAAAAAGCTGCAGAAAAATGTCTGATTTGCATGGATCACATAGCAAGCCATGTTTCTGCTAGAGTGCACATTGGGCATTCAGAAAAAGGTTATTCTGTCGGAATATGGCCAATTTACAACATAGGGGCTATTTACAAAAGAATGTATGGGTATCGGACAATGGATAGAAGGCTCGAGGGTCTAAACCTGTTACTCGCACACTACCTCATAGCAAGCGTGCTTTATATGAAAATAAATGGAGCAAATAACTTAAACTATTTTTTAAAAAGAATTATTACAAATGCCTATCACCCAAATGACAGAACGTTATATAACCACAGGAACGATTGCAATTTTTTCAGTACACAATATAGTCATTGTTGACTTATTTGGTCATATTTGGATCAAATATATCTGTTCACAAATGGAATATAACCCTACTTTATGCATCCGCGATTACGGAAGCGGCATATAGTTTACTCTATCCGTTCATTCATCTGTCCATTTGTCGTACCTTTTGAGTTTAGCTCAGGAAACTGATTAATTGCGAACGAGCTGAGGGTAGGACATTAGTGTTTTGGAGAAAAATATTTTTTTAAAAATTTTGTCCTATTTTTGTATCAGTTCCTGGAATGAATCAATAATACATATGCATCCGTACGGTGCATATCCAGCGGCAGGCGATTCTTTCGTAACTCAGGATCAGGCTTACCCACCACCATACTCAGAAAATCGATAGCCAATGTTGAATTTATTATTATTATGATTATTATTATTATTATTATTATTATTATTATTATTATTATTATTATTATAGTAGTAGTAGTAGTAGTAGTAGTAGTAGTAGTAATTCGAGGTGGAGGATGTGATGAAGATGATATGAACACGGAATATAGCACACGGATAGAGCAAAAATGTTACAAACAACCTTAAATGATATTACATTGTTATTCATAAATTGATTTATTACCAGAAACTTTACTATGTAAAACAAAGACAGAATTGAAATATATTTTAAACAAATGAAAACATAGTTTCTGGAGAAATAATCCGTATGTCTATCTTTCAAAATACAAACGTCATTTGACTTGTATTTGATTTTGAAAAGATTATAAGATATGGCTGTGTTCGTTCCAGTAGCTGAAATTTCATTAAATTTGAGTATTGGCAATGTTTCTCTTACATTATCGATGTGAATACAATATTCCGGTATATAAGGTCACGAAGTACATTGAGAGCATATGATTTATACCGTAAGTAAATCCATTTTAAACCCAAGAAAGAAAAAGTTAATGTTACCTGTTTTTATCACATTAATAAGAAATTTGTCACTTCATGTTGATGCTCATTAGAAGAACTGGTCTCCGAAGGAAAACATTAATTTACAAATGGACATCAGAATATGTAGTTGATTACTGGTATCCCTAGCAAAGTAATATCTGATATATTTAAATTGATTATATTCGGATCAGAGATGCAAACGGACAGTGGTACTGTATCCAAATATCGTGGACACTAATCTTTATATTCAAAATAAAAAGTGACAGTTATCGAAATAAAAGTAACAAAGACTAATAAAAGCCCTCATCGTTAGCTGAAAATACTTACTACAGAATCAATGATTACTTCACGATATTATTATTATTATTTTATTATTATTATTATTATTATTATTATTATTATTATTATTGTTGTTTGTCTAAATTCTATATTTCTTTCACTTGCCATCAGTTTTGTGTTCTATGAAAATTCAATTAAATTCAGTGAAATATGTCATATTATGTTCATAAGCACTAATAACAACACATAACAGTAACTACAAAGAAATAATGCAATCCAAAAATTTATTTCCTCGACACCAAAATGTCGGCAGCATGGTGTCATCACTTACGTTTGCAAAACATCATGCCTTAGCATCCAACGTAACAAGTATGTCAACGTTCTCTAGGGCTGAGACGCATTATCTCCAGTCGCAATTTTCTTTCATTTAATACCACTAAAACACCTGTATGTTCCATAGTATATCTAGCCTTGCCTGTTGTAATTTTCTTCTATCTGGTTCAACAAATTCCCTGCTCTGTACTTTCTTCTGGCTGCCCATTCACTCCAGAAAGAAACACAAAATCTGTCTCTATGCTACATTTTGTTTACCGCCTCCAGTCCAAAGTACCAGTCTGATATGATCCATGTGTATAAACATTCTAGAGACTTGCGCTCCTTTCCAGAAGTTCGTATTTTCATCATTACCACTAAGAAATGAAGTCCAACTGACAATGTTCCTTTGCGTACCAGGGTCGGATTTATAATATAGACAGGAAAACTCTAAGGATGTGCTTACCTTAAAATCTATATTTTAAACAATCCAATAATCTTTATAAATGACATAAATTAATCTATGTAATATTTAGCATTCATGTATTGTATTTTCAACATACACACACACACGAACGCGCGCGCGTGTGTGTGTGTGTGTGTGTGTGTGTGTGTGTGTGTGTGTGTGTAGTCGACGTCGTCATAGAACGGTCGCATTTCAATATATGCGGTAGCAGGGAGAAAAAACGTCAATAACATTACATCACCTTTCCTATCTAAACTCAATATCCAAATTTATGTCTTGAGGGTGGGGTTTTTGTGATAGGTGACAAACACGGTTAAATAAAAACAAGAACAACCTTGTGTAACAATGCACGTCGAGGTCTAAGAGGTTCGCTTTAAATTATAAATAGAACGTGTACTGTAGATCTTGTTGTGGGCGGGGGACGGAAAACGAAGGTAGAGCTCGACAAAAACGAGTTTGGTCTTTCCGTAAAATGAGTGGACCAGGTCACTCGATAAAAAGATACTGCAGTGCATGTATCATGCATGTAGAAAATGGCAAATTTATCTCTCTTACGTGTGCCATGCACAGTGTAAAACACGTGTTAAAAGATAGAGGAATCCTCAAAATCTAGGTCAGGTGTGAATCTGTCTCAGGAGTTAGGATGAAAAAAAGAATATTTCAGTTTGATGAAAATGCAAATAATTTAAACTGTATTACAAAATAATCAAGAACGCATCACATAATTTGCATGCAATTTTGTTCCTTTTCAGAAATGGCCTGTGGAGTTCTGTGGGCTGTTATGTTACCAAAACGTTTTAAATTATGAGTAATGTATAGACCAAAACTTCTCTTTCGTGAGCACGAAGTCATGTGTTTTGAGCCTATTCCGTGTATTTCGTGTATTCTGTACGTATTTACTATTTAAAAGATATTCTGATTGTGCTCAGTGACATTGAAAAATACAATGTGTGACACGTGGTACTTAGAATTGGTGACAGAATTCTAATAAACAGATGAATGAGTATTTCGACCCAATTTGCAATAGTCGGTTTAACAATGTTTATAATCTTTATTGCATTTAAGTCATGTTAGGTGTGCAAACAAAAGCAAGTACTTGCATACCTATAAACACATACAAAAATAGCAAGTACTTACATACCTATAAACACATACAAATATAGCAAGTATTTGCATACCTATAAACACATACAAAAATAGCAAGTACATGCATACCTATAAACACATACAAATATAGCAAGTACTTGCATACCCATAAACACATACAAATATAGCAACTTGATGACTTAACTGTTGTCACGAACAGGATATAACCATAAGATTCCACACTCCAGACAGCCGCAAAATATTAAGATACATGTACAAGACATTTACATTTAACGTCGGTGGTCTGAAAACAATACATAATACACCAGCTCTACCGATATAACAATAGTATTTCATATTTCAACAGACAGGTTTGCAGATAGTACATGTTTACAGTGTAACAGTACACATGTAGACATTACAGTGCCAATGGTAATAACAAATTTTGTCCAACTAAACAAAAAAGGTTAGAATTAAAGTTATAAAATGAAAATGCGAGTTGAAATTACATAATTATGAAGTGAATGTAAAATAATCCTGATAAAGTTCTATGAAACGTTCCGTATAAATTTCAAAGCCATAAATTCTGTCAAGAATCGTAACGTTGTCAAGATGGCGTTGTCCACAACAATTCTAGAACATAGTATGGTCCACATAATGAGCACTTTGTATTTCCAATGAACAGTAAAACCAATTTTTGTTCTTCTCGAATAATATCTATGTATAACATAAAACATGTCTTCAGACTAACAGCACCAATACAAGAAATAAGAATGACTCCAATATATGAATTAGTCTATTTGCTATGTTTTTTCTTTAAATACACTTTCTATTTCGACAATAATTCACAATATACACCCACGTGACAGATCATAATACTTGTTTTTATTGCCAAACACATTTTATTGTAACCAAGAGCAACAGTGGAAACTTACTTAATTATTATTGAACCGTCCAAACCCTAACAGACGTTGTCAACAAATACGTAAGTATATACTTATAGATCTTTACACTCATAACAGACTCAGATCACGTAAGCCAAATTTAACTAAATATAATTTACAACTACGAATAAAAATTGTAAAACTTAAATAAAATCATGTACCAAGAGTTACAAAAACTGTATATATATATATATATATATATATATATATATATATATATATATATATAACAGTAGTTATTTCAATTTTTGTAGCAGTAATTAAGTCTGACTAGCCCATTGAAGAGGTAACCCTATAAATGAAGTGCAATTTACCGATAAATCGATATAGATAACGCACACTTACATCGCGGCCCTGAACAATTCTGAATGAGCCTATTGAATTCATTGAAATCAGAAATTGTTATCAATTTATTGGGTACACTGTTCAAGGTTCCGAAAGCGTCACATTTCATAGACAGCTTACCATATCTAATGGTAATTACTCTTCCTACTTTTGACATAGTTTTGTTACTAGATTGTATTGCAGTGTTTAAGAAAGGCCCGATTACTCAAGTAATTAGATTTTTTTAAGTTTCATGGATTCTTCAGTTCCTATATATCTCAATCAAATAATATGAAACGTAGGAAAGTTTCCAGTTCTGAGCAAGGAAGCACGTATACAAATCATCAGACGCGATGTATAGTACCCTACACATGTATTTTTTCAATAGTGTCCTAGTTATATTTGCTACAGAAATGCAAAGTAAGGGAGATGTAGTATAAATTTAACCTAAAGTACATTTATACATTAGCTGCTAATGTTGCTTAGCGTTAGTGGAGAACTAGTGGTTCAGACGTTACAAGACATGTCTTGCTGCTTTTTGACAAAAACTAGACATGTAATGTATTTGCAAAATAATAGTTTCAAATATGCAAATGAATTTCTCAGCAGTCCAATGAGCAATAAGATAGAGTTATGAGGGGTGAGTTTACATTCGTGCTAAAAGGATGTAAGAGCTTGGTAAGGCCATATGTTGTACATAGCTGCAATTGTTTTCTTTAGAAAGCAATTAACA